>PVJN01058280.1:0-12210 GCA_004026805.1 Lasiurus borealis | reverse complement strand
CTCCGTACCTCAGCTTTTTGCAGTTCCTCTGGGTGTCTGTGAGCCCCTCTCTTTCCCTCTAGCTGTAGAACTTCCACTCAGCCAGCTTTCCTGTGGTTCTGGATGATGTCCGTTCTGTCTTTTAGTTGTAGTTTTGAAATTGTTGTGCGAGGCAGCAGTGTAGGTGTTTACCTATGCCGCCATCTTGGCTCCTCCCCCTGAACAGGTTTCTTTCCTGCCTGGTTCCCTATCACTGTGAGATGAAGCCCACACACTGCCTCAGATGCAAAACCCTTCCACCTCAGCCCTATTGTATCTTGTCTTTTTAGTCTCATTTCCCATCTTCCCTTATTCTTTCCCCTGACCCTTCAAAGCTTCCTTTATCAGTAGCCTCCATACTATCCTTACTAGACACTAAATACCACATGTCTTTACTCATGCTGATTTATCTTCCATGTGGATTCTTTAGCCCCTCAATCAATCTCTTACTTATATTTTAAAACAACTTAATAAAACCTGCCTTTGAAGGCTTTCCCAACCCTGTCTCTGAAAACCCGGAAATTTTACCTCCTGTTTCATCTCAGTGAGCAATATTGTTGTGAAAAGCTACATCATAACTTAATTATTTGTATGTATTGTTTCCATGTATATAAACTACTGTGTAGGTAGCACCTCTCCATTTCCAAAGGATAGCATGTTGTCTCAACTTCAGTAAGTGTTCAACAAATGCTGGAAATAGGTAGGTAGGAATGGAAGAAGGGTGGGTAAACAGTAAAATTTTAGGTGAAAGGAACCAAGTATTCCTTAGTGATCAAGAGCACAGGGGTATAAGGTCAAGTCCTGCCTCTGTATATTACTAGCTGTGTGACCAGATGTCAGTCATTGAACGCTCCAAACTCTCTATCCAGAGCACTAAGGACATTTCCCCAATGGGGTGTCATGAAGATTAAGTGAGATTAAATCTATAAGAACTGTCAGCACTCCATTTTATCCTGCTGACCTCCTGTGACCATCATTCGTGGGCATTCAGAGGTGAACAGAAGACACAGTGTGAGTCCTCATGAAATTCAGAGTCTAGTAAGACAGAGTTAAAATAAAATAATAAATAAATGCTGTCTATGAGGAATTAATAAATAGCATGAGCAATCAGAGAGCTAAACAAGTAAGTCAAAGCCCTTCAGTACTCTCCCTGTTGTATGTGTTTAGGTGGGTTCCTATGAAGAGACGCATGGAAAAGTCCCAATGATGAAAGTTCAGAGACATATGAAGAGCCTACTGGCCAGAGAGCAGGATGCTGTGATTGACAGCATCCAGACAGAGGCCTGCCCCCAGGACCCAAAGCTGGCCAGGCACTCCCAAGGCCAATGTAAGTTGCATTTCTTCCTGGTTCTCTTCACCATTATGATATTACTAGAGGCCCAGTGTGCAAAATCTCATGAGACCCAGAGTCCTGCCCACCGCTGCCACATGACCCATCAATGCACCTCCTGGTGACAGATCATTTGATTGTTACAGAGTTACGGCACTATGACCTCAGGCCTTTTATATATTAGATTAGAGGCCTGTAGCACATAATTTGTGCACAGGGGTGTATGTCCCTCAGCCCAGCCTGCACCCTCTCCAATCTGGGACCCCTTCTGCCTGCCAGCCTGATAACCCCCTAACCACTCCCCTGCCAGCCTGATTGATGCTTAACCACTCCCCAACCAGCCTGTTTGCCCCTAACTGCCCTCCCCTGCAGGCTTGGTCACCCCTAACTGCCCTCCCCTGCAGTCCTAGTCATCCCTAACTGCCCTCCTCTGCAGGCCTGGTCTCCCCGCCCCCCAACTGCTCTCTCCTGCAGTCTTGGTCCCTTCCCCACAGATGCCCTTCCCTGCAGGCCTGGTTGCCCCCAACTTCCCTCCTCTACTGGCCTAATCAACCCTAACTGCCCTCCCCTGCAGTCTTGATCACCCCCAACTGCCCTCCCTTGCAGACCTGGTCCCTCCCAACTGCCCTCCCCTGCTGGCCATCTTTGGCCATCTTGTGTCCACATGGGGGCAGCCATCTTTGACCACATGGGGCAGCCATCTTGTGTGTTGGAGTGATGGTCAATTTGCATAGTACTCTTATATTAGATAGGATTTTAAAATGGTGCATTGCCAAGATAATAATTCATTTTCTAAATATTTATTGAATGTCTTTTATGTATCAAGTAACTTGCCCTAGCGAGGTAGCTGAGCATTAGTGGAAAGAGCACTGGACTTAGAGGCAGAAGACCTGAATTCAGTCTAGACACTAATACTTATTAGCCATGGGGTAAGTAACTTCATATTCCTGAAGCTGAGTTTCTTTACTTATAAAAAGAGATCAGGAGAAACCAAGATGGCGGCATAGGTGAACACCTAAGCTGCTGCCTCATACAACAATTTCAAAACTACAACTAAAAGACAGAATGTATACCATCCAGAACCACAGGAAAGCTGGCTGAGTGAAAATTTTACAACTAAAAGTAAAGAGAGGTACTCATGAAGACTCAAAGGAACTGTAAAGAGCTGAGGTACAGAGACACACTCATGGAGAGGATGGGTGAAGAAGGGTCTGGCCAGCTTCCTCTAGCTGGAGGGAGACGGAAAATCCCAACTGCTTTGAACCCCAGCTCCAGGCTGGGGAGTCTGGACTGTTGTGAAAAGGAAGGAGTGCACACAAACTTAGGGGAACTACAAAAGACAGAAGTCTGGAGGCTCGCAATAGTGCACACACAGAGCACTGACTGCTGATTGTGCCTGGCTTTCCATGGTGAGAGGAAAACAAAACCTCACAACAGCACTGAAATCCAGGTCCAACTGCACTGAACCCCAGTTTTGGGAGAGACTCTGAGTACCCAGACTCATGCGGGTCCCTAGACCGCACAGAAACTCAGGGGAACCGAAAGGCAGAGTTCCGGAAGCTTGTGCTCGTGTGTAAGGCAGAAGGCTGGAGGCAAGCCTGCATGCGTAGACACAGCTGATCCTCACAACCAATTGGTTTGGAGGTCAATTGCCCCCAATGATACCAACAACAATCAAGAATTAACTACAACAAGGCTGGCTGTACACACAGTCCACACAGGCGTGCACCAAGAGTGTCCACCTCAAGTAACTGGGGAGGCAGAGCTACTGGGCCATATAGGACACCTAGCACACAAAGCTACTCTACCAACTCAGGGAAGCAGCAAAATATGCAGAGACTAAAGAACAGATTACAAATGAAAGAAATGAAGGAAAACAAACAACTGAATATAGAGTTCAAAACCACGGTTACAAGTTTTTTTTTCAGAATTTTCTAGAAAAAATGGATAAATTTAGTGAGACCCAAGAGGAGATGAAAAAGGACCAACTAGAAATTAAACATACACTGACTGAAATAAAAAATACTATACAGAAACCTAACAGCAGACCATAGGATTGCAAGAATCAAGTCAGATTTGAAATACAAAGAAGCAAAAAACACTCAACTGGAAAAGAAAAAAGAATTAAAAAATGTGAAGATAGCGTAAGGAGCCTCTGGGACAACTTCAAGCGTACCAACATCAAAATTATGGGGGTGTCAGAAGAAGAGAGAGAACAAGACACTGAAAACCTCCCCCACCTGGTGAAAGAAATAGATTTACAAGTCCAGGAAGCGCACAGAACCCCAAACAAAAGGAATCCAAAGAGGACCACACCAAAACACATCATAATTAAAATACCAAGAGCAAAAGACAAAGAGAATATTTTACAAGCAGCAAAAGAAAAACAGTTAATTACCTACAGGGTAGCACCCATTCGACTGTCAGCTGATTTCTCAACAGAAACTATACAGACCAGATGGGAGTGTCAAGAAATATTCAACGTGATGAATAGCAAGAACCTACAACCAAGATTACTCTACCCAGCAAAGCTATCATTCAGAATTGATGGGCAGATAAAGAGCTTCAGAAATAAGAAAAACTAAAGAAGTTCATCAACACCAAACCAGTATTATATGAAATGCTGAAAGGTATTTTTTATGAAGAGGAAGAAGAAAACATTAAAGGTAAAAATTATGAACAACAAATATATATCTATCAACAAGTGAATCTAAAAATCAAGTGAATTAAAAATCTGATGAACAGAATAAACTGGTGAATGTAATAGAATTAGGGCATAGAAAGGAAATGGACTAATAATTCTCAGGGGGGAAGAGAAAAGGGAGGTGTAGGGAGAAACTGGACAAAAATCATACACCTATGGATGAAGACAATGGGGGACGAAGTAAGGGCAGAGAGTGAGGTGGGAACCAGGTGGAGGGGAAATATGGGGAAAAAAAGAGGAACAATTGTAATAATCTGAACAATAAAGATTTATTAAAATTAAAAATATATTAAATAAAATTAAATATTTAAAAAAACACACAAAGGATATCATAATGTGGACCTCACAAGGGTTTTTGAAGACTAAATTGAAAAGTATGCCACATAATAGGTACTCAGCAAATGTTTGTTATTTCTTTTTAATCTACCAGATCCTAATGAGTTTGTTTTTATAGGCCTAAGTAATTGACTTAGTTAAGTCAACCTAACTATCTGATGTTAGTTAAGACATTTGATTATAAGTAACAGTAATCAAATCATACTATCTTAAAAAAAAGAAAAAAAAAGAAGGAAGGAAGGAAGGTAGGAAGGAAAGAAGAAAAAAAAGAAAGGGAGGCTCACCTAGCAGAAAGTCTGGGAAGAGCTGGATCCAGGGACGCAAGCAATACTACAAGGGCTCAGTATTGCTCCTGGCTCTGCTCCCTCTAGGTCACTCCACTTTTGGACAAATCCTACCCCTGTGGAGACAAGATGGCATCTAGCTGTGACAGGCTCAGACCCTGTCCTCTTAGGAACCCCAGAGGAAAACTGGAAATTGTCATATTCTCAACAGTTTTAAGAAAAGGCCACCTCTGAATCTTACAGGTTCTGTTTGGGCCACATGCCATCCCTGAACCAGTCCTTATAAATGAGGAATCTGATGCTCTGGTTGATTCAGCTAGGTCATAAACTCACCCCTGGAGCTGGAGATAGAATCAGATCTAGCAAAACTACCAAACACCAGGTTGCTAGATTTCCCAAGGAAAAGAAGAAGGCCATTAATTAGAAAAGAAAACATAAAAATAGACACTGGATAGACAAAGAAAACAGGTGTCCACTCCAGCCCAATAAGTCATAGCAAACCACTGATATTTCAAAAAGTGTGAGAATCAGAGTTGTAAGAATAAATTTCTAGTGGTCATAAGATAGACTCAAGGACCCCAGGCTAGCGTGTCTCGTTCCTGCCACACACTTTCCCTGTACACCCCCTGCTCTATACTCAGCTTACTGGGTAAATGCTCCTGTAACTTTGCTCAATCTCTTTCCTCTGTCTGAAATGCCTTTCTGCTCATTCTCTGCTTGCTAATGTGCTGTGAATCCTTTCAGGTCTGTGTCAAAAGTCACTTCTGAGGCCTCACTCACTTCAGTCCATTTCTGCTTTCCCACACTTCCTCTCACCTGTTTCCATGACACTCCACAACTGAATGACCACGTTTCCATGTTAGGCTCTAGAGTTGAGCATTTCTGGATCCAAGACCACTGTATACAAATCCTGTAACCTTGGAAAATTTACTTACTCGCATGTGCAGATGAGGCGGCTACTACTTATTCTCCAGTGTTGTTTTGTCACTGCATCTAAAGTGGTTGGTTCCTATGCTAAATAACTGTTAGTTCTATTCATTTATTTTCATTCTGGAAAACCATATTAAGCTTACATTATAATTCATCATGCACATGTGTCCCCGCCATGGCATACTGTAAGCACATTGAAAATCAGAGACCATTTGGGTATTTTTCTCTGTATCTCTGTAACATGGCAGTCAGCTGCCTAACAAAACTGTGATAAGTAAAGAAAAGAAAGAATAAATCATACTTTAGTTTCTGACAATATAATAAATGAGGTAATCTGACTGTCCTGACAGAAACAAGAATCTTTTTTTAATTTATGGAAGTATCACAGAACTGATATAAAAAGAAAGCATCTACACATCTGCAGGAACAGGACTCCTGGGAAGTGAGTGAGTGCCAAGCTACTTTTGCCCTGAGGGTTTTCACTGAGCTCTGAGTCCCCTGAGCTCCTGTTCTGACTGCATAGCATGCAGAGTACGGGGGCTGCACCCTAGGGCCTGCCCAGAGTAAGTTTATAATAGGAGACTTCTGTATAAAGTCAGGACCCCAAAGGATTACATCCACCCTTTAAGAATAAGCAAGACTGCCTATAAATAACATGATTGTATTGTGTACTTACAAAAGTGTTACAATGGTAGCTCTTAGGTGTTCTTACCACAATTAAAGAATTTTTCATTTACAAAAGATATGATGGGGGAGACATATCTGATGCAGTGAATGAGAAAGCACAGAGGTAGCATTAATTTAAAAACCATGCCTTAAGCTGTGAAATGATAGAATTGTTTAGAGTATATGGGAAAAGTGGAAAGGAGGAAAATAAGTTGAATAAAAGAGTTAAATGAGAGCCCTAAATATGAGGCTAAAAGCCCTTTTCATACAACTACATGATGTCCAGGGAGAGTCCCTATAAGCTTGGGGATTATGCCATGATGAAAACAGCTGAAGAAGATTTTTCTAAGTAACCTAAACATTCTGATAAAGCACAAAGGGGGCTGCTGAACCTATTAAGTTTATGCAGTTCTTATGATGAGCAGCATAAAATACTTAGTTGAGAGAGTGGGTATGAAACAGAAAAGTTTGAAAAACATACGAGTGTTTTTTAATATTCCTATTCAAGTAAGCCTCTTTTGAAAAAAATGTATTTCTCCTCTGATTGAAAAAAATAAAAAGAATTTCTAAAATATGTACTTCAGGCAGAAGGAAGATAATCCCACATAGAGAATTCTGGATGCAAGAAAGCTAAGCAAAAGTATTCACCAAATAAAACAATATTAATGCCAATAGTGACATTAATAGCGCATACATTGGGAGGGTGATCAAAGTTGAAACCTTCTAAGGTTTTTGATTGAGAGTAACAATATTAATTCACTTTAGCCTTAAAAAAGTTAGAATAGCTAGGATATAACCATCAAAAGATACAAAGAATAGAAGGCATACAGAGTAGAAGACATTTGATTTAGAACAAAGGACTAAATCTAAGGACTCATATATGAAATATATATATATATATATATATATATATATATATATATATATATATACACACACACACATATATATACTATAAATATCTTTGTATCCAGAAAATATAAAATGTAAATATTTTATATTTCTGTAAACATCCTGTATCCAGAATATATAAAATAGAAATCAATAAAAAAAAAGGATAGAGAAATTGGGAAAATTCTCTAAATATCTTTGGTGAAAAGACACTTCTCCAAAGAGTTTATCCAAAAGGCAAGAACACTATATACAGCTGTTCAAGTCTCAGGGAAATGCAAATAAAACCTACAATATGATAACATTACATGCCCAACAAAATACAGTGGTACCTTGAGATACGAGTTTAATTTGTTCCCTAACCTTGAGGCGTGGGAAACTATGAAACGCTCGAGTAGCGGTAAACTGGTGGGTCGTGTGCAGCCGGCAGATCCACGCAATTACTCCTATCTCAAATGTTGCTCGTATTTCAAAGCAAAAATCGCTTGCTCGAAGGCTCGTATCTCAAAAATCTCGTATGTTAGGGCACTCATATCTCGAGGTACCACTGTAGTTAAAATTTAAAATGACTATATCAGAGAGAAAACAAGATGGTGGCATAGGTGAACACACCTAGACTGCTGCCTCGCACAACAATTTCAAAACTACAACTAGAAGAGAGAATGGACATCATCCAGAACCACAGGAAATCTGGCTGAATGGAAATTCTACAACTAGAAGGAAAAAGAGGGGCTCAAAGAGACTCAGAAGAACTGCAAAAAGCTGAGGTACGGAGATACACACGTGGAGAGAGCGGGCAGCAGAGTGCCTGGCTGGCTGCCTCTGGTGAGAGGGAGATGGAGACTCCTCACTGCACTGAACTCCTTATCCTACTGCACTGAACCCCAGTTCTGGGTGAGACTCATATAGGGGGAGTCTGGACTATTGTGAAAAGGGAGAAGTGCATGGAGATTTGGGGGAGCCGCAAAAGGGCAGAGGTCTGAGGACGCGCGCACAAATGCACGCAGAGAGGATAGACTGCTGATTGTACCAATGGCTTTGTATAGTGGGCGGGAGACAGAGCCTCCCAACTGCACTGAACCCCAGTTTTGGGCAAGACCCTGGGGACCCAGATTCACATAGGTCCCAGAGCACAAGGAAACCAGAAAGGCAGAGGTTTAGAGGCACACGTGCGTGCACACAGAAAGGGCTGCAGTGATTACTGAGAGATACTTGAGACCTGGGGACCATATAAGGCAGGGCTGACTGGAAGCCAACGCTGTCTGCTCAGCCCTGAGACTCCATGTTATCCAAAACAGAAGCTCCCAAATACACTGAAATCCAAGTCAGATTGCACTGAACCCAAATTTGGGGTGAGACCATGGGGACCCAGACTCATATGGAAAAGGCAGAGATCTGGAGGCACAAATGCCTGTGCAGAGAGAGGGCTGCAGCGATTACCAAAACTGAGACCAGGGGCTAACAGGAAGCCAGGGCTGTCTGCTCAACCCTGAGATTCCACCCCAACCAAGCCTAGCACAGAGGCTTTTGCAGGCTTGCAAGTCTTAAGGCAGAATCTAGCACAGAAGTTCTCCTGGTGTTAACACAACTGATCCTCACCACTAATTGGCTTGGAGGTCAATTCTCCCCAGTAATACCAACAACAATCAAAACTTAACTACAACAAGGCTGTACACACAGTCCACAAAGGAGTGCACCAAGAAAGTCCACTTCATTGCCGAAACCG
Organism: Lasiurus borealis; assembly: GCA_004026805.1. Taxonomy (NCBI): domain Eukaryota; kingdom Metazoa; phylum Chordata; class Mammalia; order Chiroptera; family Vespertilionidae; genus Lasiurus; species Lasiurus borealis. The sequence continues at coordinate 3,325 of PVJN01058280.1, read as the reverse complement.
GTTTGGCTCAGTGGATAGAGCGTCAGCCTGCAGACTGAAAGGTCCCAGGTTCGATTCCGGGCAAGGGCATGTACCTTGGTTGCGGGCACATCCCCAATAGGGGGCGTGCAGGAGGCGGCTGATTGATGTCTCATCGATGTTTCTAACTTTCTATCCCCTCTTTCTTCCTCTCTGAAAAATCAATAAAATATAAATAAAAAAGAGAGTCCACTTCAGGTAACTGGGGAGGCTGAGCCACTGGGCCATATAGGACACCTAGCACACAAAGCTACTCTACCAACTCAGGGAAGCAGTGAAAATGTGGAGACAAAGGAACAGATCAAAAAAGAAATGGAGGAAAACAAACAACTGGATATAGAGTTCAAAACCACGGTCATAAGGTTTTTCAAGAGTTTCCTAGAACAAAATGAATAAATTTAGCAAGACCCAAGAGGGGATGAAAAAGGACCAACCAGAAATTAAACATATACTGACTGAAATAAAAAAACTATTATACACAGACCTAACAGCAGACTAGAGGACCTCAAAAATCAAGTCAAAGATTTGAAATACAAAAAAGCAAAAAACACTCAAATGGAAAAGCAAAAAGAATCCAAAAATGTGAAGATAGTGTAAGGAGCCTCTGGGACAACTTCAACTATACAAAAATCAGAATTATGGAGGTGCCAGAAGAAGAGAGAGAGCAAGATACTGAAAACCTATTTGAAAAAATAATGACTGAAAACTTCTCTCACCTGGTAAAAGTCCAGGAAATGCAAGGAACCCCATACAAAAGGAATCCAAAGAGGACCACACCAAAACACATCATAATTAAAATACCAAGAGCAAATTACCGAGAATACTAAAAGCAGCAAAAGAAAAACAGTTAATTACCTACAAGGGAGCACCCATACAATTGTCAGCTGATTTCTCAACAGAAACTATGCAGGCCAGATGGGAGTGGCAAGAAATATTCAACTTGATGAATAGCAAGAACCTACAACCAAGATTACCCAGCAAAGTTAACATTCAGAATTGAAGGACAGATAAAGAAAAAGGTAAATTCATCAACACCAAATCAGTATTATATGAAATGTTGAAAGGTACTCTTTAAGATGAGGAAGACCAAGAAAAAGGTAAAGATAAAAATTATGAACAACAAATACATATCTATCAACAAGTGAATCTAAAAATCAAGTGAATTAAAAATCTGATGGACACAAACTGGTGAATATAATAGAATCAGAGGTACAGAAAGGGAGTGGACTGACAATTCTCAGGGGAAAGGGGTGAGGGGGCATGCAGGGAACGACTGGACAAAAATCATACAACTATGGATGAGGACACTGCGGGGGAGGTAAGGGCAGAGGGTGGGATGGGAGCCAGGTGGAGAGGAGAAAAAAAAGAAACAATAGTAATCTGAACAATAAATATTTATTTTAAAAATAAAAATAAGACTATATCAAGTATTAATGAAGTTGTGAAACAACCTGATCTCTGCTGCTGACATTGTAAACTAGAATAATCACATTGGGAAACTGTTCAGCAGTGTCTGTTAAACTCCAATATATGTATATTCTATGATCTAGCAATTCCATCTCTATTCTTATACCCAATAGGCATATGTTTACCAAGATATATACAACATATTCATAAAACTTTTTTATATAAGCCTCAAATTGGAAACAGTTTATATGTCCATCAAAAGTAGAATGAAAAAGGAAATTATATTCACACAATGGAATAGTTATAGTAATGAACAAATTACAACTATACCCAACAATATAGATGACTGTCACACACATAATATTTAATGAAACGTGACACACCAAAGAGAACACTTGAAATGATTCCATTAATATAAAGTTCAAAATATGCAGTATTCGCCTCTGGTATTAGAAATGAGGAGAGTGGTTCCCTTGTGGGAGGGAATAGTGACTAGAAGAGAGCACAAGAAGGCACTGTGGGACACTGGCACTTATGGCTTTTTTATTTGTTTGTTTTAGGTGTGTTGAATACATGAATAAATTCAATTTGGGACAATTTGTTGAGCTTTTGATTTGTGCTCTTTCCGGTATATTATACTTTAATTAAATTTTAAAACATGCTAAGGACACTGTTAAAAGATAGGCATAACCACATCTCTTCCAAACAAAACAAAAAAAAGGAAAGAAATAATTTAGAATGAAGAAAAGATGAGAAATCTCAATCAAGAAAGAGGAAAATGAGGGGAGGAAGAGGGAACTAGAACAAATATAAGGTATGTAATAAGATAGTAGATATAAACTTATATAATATATAAAAGTCTAAGTGACCATTATGACTGGTGGACTGAACAACTGGCTGACCAGTTGCCATGACACGCACTGACCATCAGGGGACAGATGCTCAATGCAGGAGCTTCCCCCTGGTGGTCAGTGTACTTCCATGACTGGCCAACCTCCCACAGTCCCTTCCCCCAGCCTGCAGGCCCTAATCACCCCAATCGATCATTGTCCAGGCTGAGGGACCCCACCCATGCATAAATTTGTACACTGGGCCTCTACTTTTAAAATATTTGCAGATATTATAAATTTAATACACAAAAGTCTCTTGTTATAAGATATATGCGTTGAAGCTATTCATTTTATTTATTTTTTTTAATTTGATCACCTTTTATATGCCAGCACTGTTCTAGGAGCTAAGAGTATAACAGTATACAAAACAGACAAATATTCCCATCTTCATGGAGGTTACATTCTTAGCAGAGGAGACAGATAATATATAAGCAATACAATAGCCACTGTGTAGAACAGTAGTAAATGTAATCGGGAAGAGGGGAATAAAGCAAGGAAAGAGAATTGAGGAGGCTGGTGGAAGTATCAGAAGTTGTCATTTTTCAAGTGCTCATGGACAACCTCAATGATCTTAAGCAGATGAGGAAGTGAGCCGTGTGTCCCTAGGGTAAAAATGTTCTGGTGAGAGGGAAAAAGTAGCAGCACTACTCTGAGGCAGAAGCCATTAGCTGTGTTGTGACAAGAGGCCAGTGTGAACAGCAGAGTGATTGAAAGAGTGTGGAGATGGAGATGAGGATAGAGATAACAAGGGACTTTTCTAGACTATTTCAAGAACCTTGGCATTCACTCTAAATGAGATTTTAAAAAAAAACAATGGAAGGTTTAGAGCACATGAATGAAGTTATCATACTTGTATCTTAAAGAACCATCCTGGCTTCTGTTTTGAAAACAGAAGGTAGGATAAATCAGGGGACCTTTAAGGAATCTGTTGCAATAAGTAAACTGAGAAATGACAGTAGCTTGGAGAAGGGTGCCAGAGCAGAATCGTTGAGATGTGTTTAGATTCAGGA
>PVJN01058279.1:0-12210 GCA_004026805.1 Lasiurus borealis | reverse complement strand
TCTTCCCACAATCAATTACTATTGGCTGAGCACCGGATGTCACTAGTGTCACTTACTCTGTACCACTCCCTCCAAAATGGTGTAACCTCTCTGGGGTTTAAAAGAAGATAAGTCACTTCCACACCAAAAGGACGTAACTGGTTAAGTGGTAGAACCAAAATGACAGTCAAGAGCCCTGACCCCTGTTGAACCCACAGTCTCGGCCTTTTGGGCAGCAGGGGATTGGTGAACTTGGGCAAATCACTCTATTTTCCCTTGAGGGGGAGAGGGAGAGCCCCTGGGAATGACATAGATAGTTCCCGCCCTTCTCCTTTCTGACAACCAAATGGAATAGCTGAAGCCCCAATGCCCAGGGGCGATCGGGCTGGACATCTGAGATCCCCACGGGAGCTTACAGGCCACAGACACGTGGAGAGGAAGCTTTGCCGGCAGAGGTGCTTGTCCGAAGGTAATGATGGGGAAGAACTCCATTGCATGCCAGTCTGGGGGTCAGGGTTTCAGGGACACCACGCAGGGCACAGACTATTCTTACCTGGGAAAGCACTATGTCCATGGCTGCCCCAGAGGTGCCTCCGCACAGCAAACAGGCCATTGGGACCCTCCTGGGGGCCAGGCCAGGCCGGAACGGTGGTGCCCGGGGTGCCGGCAGCCACAATGCAGCAGGAACCCTTGTCAGATGACACCTGGGTGTGGTGAGGGGAGAGGCTGGTGACCCAGAGGCTGGAACTTTCCACTTGAATTTTAAATGAGTGTGTTTTTTTTTTTTTAAACGAAGGGTGCCTGGCCCTGGATAGGGTGGCTCAATTGGTTGAACATCGTCCTCAAAGGTCACGGGTTCGATTCCTGGTCAGGGCACATGCAGGTTCTGTCCATTGTAGGGGTATGGACAGGAGACAACTGATCGTTTCTCTCTCATGTCTCTCTTTCTCTCCCTCTCATCAATTAAAAAAAAAACAAAACACAAAACACTTAAAAACAAGGATGCTCTCTCCTCAACTGCCGAGACCGGTTTGGCTCAGTGGATAGAGCTTCGGCCTGCGGACTGAAAGGTCCCAGGTTCGATTCTGGTCGGGGGCATGTACCTTGCTTGCGGGCACATCTCCCCTGTGGGGCGTGCAGGAGGCAGCTGATCGATGTCTCTCTCTCATCGATGTTTCTGACTTTCTATCTCTCTCCTTCCTCTCTGTGAAAAATCAATAAAATATATTTAAAACAAACAAACAAACAAAAACTCCATGTTTGGAGTTGGGAACGGACCCACGGATCCTAGGGCGTGGATGTAAGGAAAGGTCCCCTGCAGTCTGTGCTGCCATGAGGCCTGGGTGACTTACCACGGATGGCGGCTTGGTCAGGGCCATCTTCCCAGCCAAGTGGGCCTGCATGGCCCCCAGCTTCTCCTTCTCCAGCACCAGCTGTGAGGACAGGCACACAGTGAAGCCTCCACCTGGTCTTGTCCCGCCATGTTTTTGCCCAGGCTGTGTTCTTCTCTGGGAGTTCCCTTCCCCCTTCCTTCCTTTATGCCAGTGTCCATCCCGGGCGAGCTCAGCTTCTGGCACAGGGTGGACAGAAGGTGTGCCCACCATCACCCCCATCCCCACGTCACCTGCTGCTCCAGAGATTGCACCACCTCCCTCTGGAGGAGACACTGCGCCCTTCCCTTCTCATCCAGGAGATGGTCTGCCTGGCAGTGCCTGGGGAGGGGGAAGAGTCCATGCAGGTGACCATGGCAGACCTGGCCTCGTGGCTCAATGTTCTCAACGGGGAGGGCTCAGCCTCTAACCCCTCTACCCCAGTCTCCCTGTCACACCCTTCCTTCCTTCAACGCATGCTACTTGGTATCTCCTTTGTGCCAGGCCTGAGCTGGCCACTTGAGCCTGGCCAGGGTGTTGGAGATGACTTAGAAGGAGGTAAGCTGGGAGCAGCCAGGTAGGGGAGAGAAGGAAAGGCATTCCAGGTGGAGGGAAAGCCTGGTGTGAAGAGGATAGAATACACTGAGTTGCCAGTGATAGTTGGGTAGAGTTGGAGAGAGGGGGGGGGGCGGGAAGGGAGAGAGGGAGAGTGTGTGTGTTTGGTATCTGGTTGTGATGAAGCTAAGAAGAGGCAGCAAAAGCCATTTTGAGGAGCTGGGACTTTGGGGATCAATAAAATCAGCCTGGTGTGTTAGCATGGTGGGTAGAAGGGCAAAGCAGGTATGAGTGTGGATTCTGGAACCTGGCTGCCTGGGTTCAAATCCCACCTCTGTCACTCAGGAACTGGATAATCTCGATCAACACACTGAACCTCTTTGGCCTGTTTCTTTGTCTCTAAAATAATAGTACTGGTAAATAATAGTACACATTTCTAGTCTTATGCCCCATGTATAGATGAGAAAACCGAGGCCCAGGGAAGCTAAGCAACTTGCCCAAGAGCTTAGAGCTAGTGATGGGTCCTCCCTTTGTTTAATGCTCTGTGGCTGCCATCTTGAAATCCGAGGCCTGTATTTTAATTTTGCTCTGGGCCCTGCGAGTTACACAGTCAGTCCCACCAGGACTGGATTTGAATTCTCAGTCTCAGCTTTTGCCTCTTTCTTTTTTTAATCCTTACCTGAGGATATATTTTCCATAGATTTTTAGATAGAGTGGAAGGGGGGCAGTGAGAAAGAGAAAGAGAGAAAGTAAGAGAGAGATCAATGTGAAAGAGACACATGGATTGGTTGCCTCCTGCACGTGCCTGGACTGGGCCAGGGATTGTAGGTATGTGACCTTGATCAGGAATTGAACCCACAACCCTTTTGTATGCAGGCCGATGCTCCAACCACTGAGCACAGCAGCCAGGGCTGAACTTTTACCTACCTGGGTGAGGCCTGAGCTGAGACCTGCACCCCCGACCTCCTCCCACCAACAGGACCGCCCTGGACTGGATTAGGCCTGGGCCACTCACTTGAGGAAGTCCTCTGGCTCCTCAAAGACCTTCTCACATCCGGGCCACTTGCAGACACCATTTGCCAGCAGTGAGTAGGAGCCCTGGGGCACGGTCGAAAGGGTGCTGGGGGGACAGTTGGTGTCAGGGGAGGGAATACCAAGACGAGGGTCTTTCCCAGCCTTGCCCACTGACCTGTCTTTCTTGGGTGCACCAGGGCTTGGGAAGGTGCAGAGCAATGCCGGTTCCCTGGACACCCACTCCAGGCTGGTCATGTTGATCCCTGTGGGTGGGGACAGGGCACTTCTGGAGATGGAGGCTGTGAGCTGGGCTCTGGAGCTTGGCCCACAAGACCTCTCCTTTTGAGTTTCCCACCCTCCCGAACCTCTGGTGTCCCTGATGCCCAAGGCTTTTGACGGAGCAGCTCAAAGACTGCCATTCACAAGTGCTGACATTTTGATGAACTCTGCAAAGATCTGGTTCCGTGATTTTGATGTTCTGCACCTTTCAGCCTGACATTTTTCGGAGGTTGGAGTTTCCGAGATGATCAAACCCGACACCTAACACTTGAGGGCCACAATTCAGCGGCCTACACTGCTCACAGTCAAGGACTTGGGGACACTGCGGTTCTGTGGGGGCTGTGGGGTGTGGTATTACCAGGTGGCAGTCCAGGCCGGGCCTTGAGAGAGAAGACCCCAGTGGCAGCAGTGGGTGGCGGGAGGCTGATCATAGCTGGTCTGTCCAGTGGGTGCACCTGCAGCACGGGAGTCCGGGCATGGGCATCCACTGTTGAGAGCTGGGGGCACATATGGACGCTGGTTCCACCTGGCCTCCCCCCAATTCCCTCACCTCCTCCCTCCTCCCTGCCAAGTCACGGTCCATACCTGGTGCATGAAGTGTGGCCTGTCTTGGAGGAGTGCCTGCAAGTGGGGTGAAGGACCCAGCCGTGTTCCAGAAGGTGCCACCATGACTAGGGGCACTGTGGGCACCTGGGGGGAGAAGGCAGGCAGGAGAGATGCCATCCTCATCCTCACTGTTCTAAATATCGAATTCATATGCTCCTCACCACAACCCCACGTGGTAGGTACTAGGACCATCCCCTTTATACATATGTAAAAACTCAGGCTCAGGGAGGTTGAGTGACTTTCTACAGATCAACCAACTAATACGTGGCAGAACAGGCCTCAATCCTGTCATCTCATGTCCTAGGGCCCCATCCTCTCTTCTGTCACATGGGGATGGGGACACATGGCCATACCTGTGGGACCATGATAACATTTTGTCTCCTGAGAGGGATTGGGAGTTTGGGGAGAGCCTCGGGTCTCTGAGACCTGCTAAGTGGGGATTTTCTTGGCCTCGTGACATCTGCATAAGTCACAGACTTGCCTGGGACCCAGAAAACCACTTCCTGTGCCCCAGCCGGGCCCCCCGCCCGGTGCCACAGTAAAGGTCAGCACCTGTAGGCCCAGGTACTCCACCCTGCTTGCTCCATCCTGGGCCCTGGGCCTCACCTGCAGCTGTGATGGTGGCATGGGGTTCAAGAAGGAGGAGGAGGCATGGGCCCCACCTCGGAGGTCCCGTCCCTGGAAGGTCGCCCCCGGGCCCTTGGCCCCCAGCAGGTCTGAGGCCTTGGGTGCAGCCCTCCAGCTGGACGAGGCTCCTGGGGATGGGCTGAGCACCAAGGAAGGGGCCAAGGGCTTGGTTGGCCTGGGGTTGGGCATCGGGTCCTTGTCCAAGGTCAGGCTGTGGAGACATAGGGGAAGGAGTGATACATGTGCCACCCGAACCATGTGGACACCCCCTCTGGCCACAGCAGTCATTGGCTGGGACATGTCCCAAAGGACCCCACAACTAGACCCCAGCTCTGATCATGAGTGCATGCACACGTACACACACATTGGTGTCAGGAACATGGGTGTGTGTGTGTCTGCACACATGTCCCATGTGCAGAATTGCCCCATTCAGCATGTGGCTTGCCTGCACATGCTGGCACAGCCCTGGTGGGGATGTGTTCTCCAGAGGGCAGTTGGAGTTTGTGGGGCCTCAGCCAGGGTAGGTCTCAGCTCCTTCTCCCCCCACTTGAGGCCTTGAATTCAGGCCTCAGACCTCTGGTCCTCCCTGACCCTGGCATTGGTCACACAACCTTTGCTGATCCCACTGAGACTGGTCTCTGATTTTCTTTTCTCTTTTTTTTTTAAATATTTTTATTGATTTCAGAGAGGAAGGGAGAAGGAGAGACAGATAGAAACATCAATGATGAGAGGGCATCATTGATTGGCTGCCTCCTGCATGCCCCACTGGGGATCGAGCCCGCAACCCAGGCATGTGCTCTTGGCCGGAATCAAACCTGGGACCCTTCAGTCCCCAGGCTGATACTCTATCCACTGAGCCAAACCAGCTAGGAATGGTCTCTGATTTTCTTCTGGGAGCATAATTTTACCCAGTGACAGCCTTGACCTTCTGGGAGTGGCAGGGGACGTGGATTCAAAAGATCCCGCTGGAGGTGAGGGCAGAAACGGGACTAGTGAGGAAGCTACTGCAACAGTCCCAGTAAGTGACGATGGTAGCACAGACCAGGTGACAGTGGAGATGGTGAGAAGTGGGTGGGTTCTGAGCATGTTTGGAAGATGGAGTCAGAACTTTCTGGTAACTTGGATCTGGGACTGAGAGGAAGATTCAAGGTGACAGAGCAGCTGTGGGGACAGAGCTGATGTGACCTGGGGTGAGGGAGATGGGGGAAGCAAAGTAGAAGGTGATGATCCAGGTGTGGATGAACATGAAGAGTCTGGCATTAGACATACTAGTGGCAATGCTGAGTGGGCAGCCGAGTACAGGAGCCTGGTCATCTCTGGGCTCTGCCCTGCACAGAACTGATATGGTAGGTGGCAGACAGGAGCAGAGACAGGCTTTCTTCAGCAAGGAGGGCCTGTGGGAGCGCCTCAACTCAGTCTCCATCACAATCTCCCCCAGCCTGCCCCAAAGCCTTTGAGCTCATGCTGTTTGGCTTGCCTGGAGTGCCCACTCTTCCTCCTCTCTCCTTGTCTAAGGCCAGTCCAGAAAGCCCTTCAGAGTGGCTCTAGAACCCTACACTTCCCAACAGGCAGGGCTTTGGTTTCCCAGAATCCTGTAACCCCAATCTGAGAGCAATCTGAGAGGGAGTCAGAGCTAGAAGGGACTGCTCTGTCGAACCTCCATGTTACTGAAGAGGACACTCAGGTGCAGCATTCCACAGCCCCGTGGTGACTTGGGAGCTCCACTTCTTTTTCCAGAAAGGTGGTGTGTGTGTCCACATTTCACAGGCCCCCTGCTGTGGGGCTGTGTGTCTCCCACATCACCCAACAGTAAATGGGGGTGAGGGGGTACACAGCTGCCGAGAACAGCCTGAAGGAGGATAAGGAGGGTTCTGGGGGAGTGTTTGCTCCTTTCCTTCCTTGCTGTCAGCCATGGGAGATGTCAGAGCTGTGGTGCTGAGGGAGGTGGCATGAAAATTCAGATACTCAACTCTTAGTCTCCCCTGGGGGTTAGGACATTACTGTGTGAGAAACAGGAGCCTGGGCCTCTGGAGGCTCAAGGTGAAGAGCCTGAGCAAACATCAGTGACAACAAGGAGGTGCATAAAGGAATGAGCGGATGAATGGAGGTGGAGATCAGGGTGATGCTTCTAGCAGCCAAGGAATGCCAAAAATGACCAGGAAAACATGAGAAGCTAGGAGGGAGGCCTGGACACTTTCCCTCTCACTATTCTAGAAGGAGCGAATCCTGCCTTCACCTTGACCTAGGACTTCAGGCCTCCAGAACCAAGACAATACATTCCTGTTGAGTCACCTGGTTTGTGGTACTTTGTTACAGAAGTGGAGCAAACTGGTGAGTGGATGTTTTCCATTACCCTGGCGTGGTCCGCACAGCTCCCTGTGGTCACTTCTGAAGCTACCTGGACACTTGGCCAGAGCTTATAAGAAATCTCCTCCCCAAATACATGTGGAATGGCCTGACTCGGGGAAGCAGAGATACATTCTGAGAAAGGGGACATGGGTATGGCCTGTCTGGTGGTGGGGTACAGGAGGGCTGGGCTGGGCAGCCAGCTTCCTGCACTGTCTGGTGGGGCGTCCCTTTCTGACTGTTTCTCAGAAGACGCATGGAGGATGTTTCTGGGACATAGATGGTGTTTTCATATCGGGGTCTGCATCTGGGCCCTGTTGTCAGAGCCTCCAACTTCCCCAGATTTTTCCGCCATTGACGTCACAGCGGCCGGATGCGCTGGGCTTCATCGGCACCAAGGAGGAAGACAAAGGGGCAGACACCCACCCCACAAGTTTCGTTCCGAGAATTGGCTGGCCCATCCTGCAGCTCGTGCGGCCCAGGTGGGGTGATGAGGGTGCTGGCGGATGTGGTGAGTGACGTCCATCCGGCCACCATGACAAGCCCCGGGCCCTGTAGACCTGGCCCTTATCAGGCAAGAAGAGGCCCAAGATTTGAGGCTGGAGGAGTTCCATGTCGATCCCACAGACACTGGGACCCTCGGGGTCTTCAAACGGTATTACACCAGAGCCTCAGAGTCACGGAACATCATTATTTAAATGAAAAGGATCCCAGAATCTGCAACCCACGGACTATATGAGGTCCATGGATCCAACTTCTTAGTATGTGAAAACCAATGTTCCTGGTATCAAAGCATACTGAAACTCCCCGAAGGACATTTCATTGGGCCTTCCACCTACCAGGCCTGGAATTGCAATACCCGCCTCCCCCAGTCTCCTTCCCAAGTTCTGTGAAGGCAGGAGAGTCAGCATTATCCTCTCCTTTCCCCAGCCTGGGGCCAGGCTCTGCTACTAACTAGCTACAATTCTCCTCAGGCTCCTCTGTGCATCAGGACAATAACAATCTCCATCTTCCATGAAACGCTTAGCAAAATGTCAGTGATCGATGAGTGGACACTGCAGGGCCTCGGTCTCCCTATCCACTCTGGGACAATGTTCCAGACTCACAGCCACTCTGCCAGAGATGGGGAAGGAAGACAGGGGAGGTTGAGGCTGGCACACCTTGGGTGAGCCAAAAGCCCTGGCCTTCGCTAGTAGAGATTCCACCACCAGGCTCTCTGGAAAGGCGCTGGGAACCAGTGCCAACTCTGGGGACATGGCTGAGCTCTGTCCATAGCCAGACCCACTGACTGATGTCTTCCTAGTACCACCCTCTGCCCACGAGGTCTCTCCTTTCCCATGGGATCCGAGGACCCACCAAGCTAGCTCTTAGGAGGTTAAGCCCCAACCTGTGACCATGGATCCTCCTGCCTTACTGAGGCCCCACCTGTGAGAAGACAGAATGAGGAATGACAGCAGATGGGGGGCAACCCATGTTCCCTTGCCCCCTCATGGGTGCTGAGAGGTAAACTGAGGCTCACAGTGGGGGAGAGAGACAGAGCGATGGTTCCACTGAGAGTCAAGAGCTGAGCTAGGTCTCAACTCTGCCAATATATTTCTGTGAGGACTTGGGAGAGGCCGTCTCACCCACGACTGGGCTTCTATTTGCTCCTCTTATCCACTGGGAAGGGGAGAGGGGTGGAATAGGTGAGGGCCGGGGCCCTTCCACTCTGTGTCGGAATGAGTTGTTAGGTGTAGAGATTCAGGTTGACAACTGCTGCTCTATCCAGGGGACTGAGAGACAGGGATACATAGAGACTCGTAGAGACAAAGAGAGATGGAAACAGAGACAGACATGGGGGAAGAGAGAGACACAAAGAACAAGAGAATCAGAGAGAGATGGAGAGACCTGAGGTGAGACAGAGATAGAGTGAGAGACAAAGAGAACAATAGAGACAGTGAGAGATTCTGAGAGCAGAAACATTGTCTGTCTGTCTGTCTATCTATCTATCTATCCATCCATCCATCCATCCATCCATCCATCCATCCATCCATCCATCCATCTATCGAGTGCTCCAAATAAGAACAGTTGCTGGCCTCTAGATGGTGACTGAAATGATGAGGAATAACAAAGGGCAACATGGGGGCTATACCTAGGGCTGGGTATTGTATTGTTGCAAAGCGATAATCAGCAACGTGGTACGGTTCTGGTACGAGAGCAGACACTGAGAACAGAACAGAATAGAAAGCCCAAAATCAGACCCATGGCTACAGGGAATGGAGTTTGTGATGACAGCCCAAACTGGGTGATGGTGTAGGACAGATGGCTTAACAAGTGTTTCTGGGATAATTAAGAGAAAAATAAAATGATTGAATGAATAATTGGTCCATTTTCCCACTAACCCCTCCCTGCCCTGTTGGAAATATCAGCATCATCATATAACTTAAAATAAATTCCAGATCCATTAAAACAATAAATAATAAAATCCAGGCCCTATGCTAAGAGTGTAACATGGTTAATAGATTTAATTCTCACAACCACCTCTGAGGTAGGTGCTATTATTACTATCACAGTATGTATGAGGAAATGGAGGTACAGAGAGTTTAAATGCCTGGCTCAAAATCACACAGATGGCTTGGGGTGAGGCTGCGTTTGTCACAGACAGTCTGACTCCAATACATGTGAACACATCTCATTTTCAAGTGGGAAAGGACTTTCTAAGCACAAAACCAAAGTCAGAAACCACAGAGGAAAAGGCTAATCTTCTGGACTATATAAAAACATCACGAGTATCACAAAATACTGTGAACAAAGAGAAAAAGAAAATATTTGCTATTTATATAGGGCTGATGGAAGGTTAATATCCTTTTAAATAAAGAGCTATGGTAAATCAATAAGAAAAAAAAAGATGAACACCCTATTAGATGAAAGACACCAGACCCCCCCAAAAAACCCCACAAATAGTTAATAAATAGTTAAGTAATCAAAGAATATTAATTTTAACAATGTGGTAATATTTTTTCTTACCTGTTATGGTGAGAAAGGATTTAAAAATGACAATACCCACCCAGGGTTAGATTGAGTAGAGAGAGCATAAAACAGCACAACCTTTGGAAGAACGGTTTGCAGAGAGGGTCAGAAACCTTAAAAATGCACACACCCTTTGCCATAGGAACTCAATTTTCAGGAATCCAGGGATGATTAAGGGGGAAAATGAGAAACAACCCACATGTCCAATGATGGGCATTTGGTCTAATCAATCAGGGTTCATGCCAGTGTGAGGTCAGTTTTGACAGCTGTGAAAGATCATATATAGAAACAATATTTAGTGATCGACAAAAATGCTCCCAATAGTTGAATAAAGCAGGAACAAAGCCAATAAATAGTGTGATTCTAATTTAAAAATACTAACAGCTACAACTTCAGTGAGCACTTGCTAAGCCTCTTGCAGAGATGAACTCATCCCAGCCTTGAACAGCCTGTTCTGTTCCTGGACATGGACTCTGGACACACACACACACACACACACACACACACACACACACACACATAGGGTCCTGGGATCAGGACCACACAGTAGTCCAGGAGGATCTCCTTTTATACAAGAACAAGTTCAGTTAAGTCCACAACCTGACCCGACAGCTCATGGTCCTCCTTTGATCGGAGCACACGGAATTGATGATTATTCTTATAAAATGTAAACGTCCCCCTTCTCAGCATTACTCAACACACTGTTATTGAGTGCCAACTGTGTATACAGTTCTATGCTGTATGCTGGGTGGGAAGGCAAGAAAGAGAGCAGGTGAGATGGTGGGAGAAAGACTGAGGAAAGGATTCAAATGGAGTGTGGTCAAGATGGAGGACACAGACAGGAAAAATGGTCAGAGCAGATAAAGACAGAAGGATGGAGATTCTGAGCGCCAGGGCACAGACAGAGAAAGAGTGGGTCAGAGAAACACGGAATAAGTGAGACAGCGTGAATAGTGACAGACGGGTGGACGATACTGAGAAGAGACTCAGAGAAGTGAGAGATGTAATTGAAATTTCCAGTTATACCCTGATAGCATTTCAAGTAGTATAAGGATCTGAAATTCATAAAGATTGGCAATTGACATATTTAAAAAGTCCTACCGATCTACATATCGATTTAATTATCTTTGTCTCTACCCAAGCATAGATGAAGTACTTTACCTATCAGTCTTCTGGCATTTATTATTATTATTATAAAAAATACCTTACCTGACCAGGACCACAGTAGCCACAAGTGTTTGGACTAAATGGACTCCTGACCCTCCAGTGCTTACCTCACTGCCATCTCTTCCACGGGACCCGCATCTGGTGGGGAAGAGCGGGTACACTCACCTTGGTGAAGTGGACTGACAGAAAAGATCAGCCTGGCGTGTGGGAAACTGTCATATATCAAAAACAACTTTGCTTTTATACCGAGAAGAAAACCCACAATGTGGAAGCCACCTCTCTCTTCTAATAATCCAATTTTTTTCGATGACTGTGTGCACTTATTATCAGCGGGTGGGGGGGAGGCTCTCATAGTTCTATAGTTCCCTCTCTCTCTCTCTCTCTCTCTCTCTCTCTCTCTCTCTCGTTTCTCCTCTTCTTGATTATGAGACTTAAACGGAAATTTTGAAATTTTGGTTTTTCTCGTTGCCCTTTACAAGTCATCTGAGAATATGATTTCTTCCCCTCACCCCAGAGGTGAGAGGTATCAATGAGATAACAGGACTCATGAGAAACCACAGTTTTTTTTTCAAACAAAAGTGTGTAGAGTTAGGAAAAACAACAAAGGAAAAGAACTCAAATAAATCACAGGGCGCCCTGGGCGTTCACAGACGCTGCTCTGTGAGTGAGAGGCTATTTGAGGGTCTCTGGGAAGAGAAACAGAGGCACTAAACCCTTATGTGTGGGTGGGAAACCCCAGGGAAAGAAATGGAATAGGGCTAGGTTTCCAGAGGCCTCAGGTCCCCCTTAGGTGGCATTGCTATGGTCATCGCTGTTCTTACTGCCCAGGGAAGGGGAGCTCTGGACATCCTTACAACCCATCTTCCCACAGAGAGTGAGAGAAATTACTAGAAGAAGAAAAAAAATCAGGGAGTCCTCCCCACACCCTACAATTCCCAGAATGGAAGAATCTGAGAATCACTGGCTCCCAGAATCCACTGAGCATCACTGAGTGAAGACAAGGAGAAAAGTCTCATTTCATCATGGCCTGAGAGCTCTGGCCTGGAGGCCACCTTGTGGGGAAATTCTTGACCAGGACCCCAATATGACTGCATCCATCCTCACAAAGCCCAGCCCGCTCATAAGCCAGGGATACCATGGCCTCATGATTCTGCCTCAGCCTTTGCGACTTTTTATTTAGAAAAATCCCCATTGCCAAGGCTTTAGGATTCCAAATATCTGCCGACATCCCCCTAACTGACATTTATCTCAAATTCTG
>PVJN01058278.1:7500-12210 GCA_004026805.1 Lasiurus borealis | reverse complement strand
ATATGAACCAGGAGGTCAGGGTTCGATCCCCAATCAGGGCTCATGCCGGGAGCTGTGGGCTCCATCCCCAGTGCGGGGGGGAGGGCGTGCAGGAGGCGGCTGATCGATGTTTCTCTCTCTCCTCGTGGGTGTCTCTCTCCCTCCCTCTCCCTGCCTCTCTGACATCCATCAGAATCTGTTAAAAACATCAGCCCGGTGTAGCTCAGTGGATAGAGTGTCAGCCTGTGGACTGAAAGGTCCCGGGTTCGATTCCGGTCGGGGGCATGTACCTTGGTGGCCGGCACATCCCTGGTAGAGGGCGTGCAGGAGGCAGCTGATGGATGTCTCTCTCTCGTCGATGTTTCTAGCTCTCTATCTCTCTCCCTTCCTCTCTGTAAAAAAAAAAAATCAATAAAATGCATTAAAAAAAATAAAACCACCTTAATTTTTAAAAAAATATATTTTATTGATTTTTCACAGAGAGGAAGGGAGAGAAATAGAGAGTCAGGAACATCGATGAGAGAGAGACATCGATCAGCCGCCTCCTGCACGTCCCCCCCTGGAGATGTGCCCGCAAGCAAAGTACATGCCCCCGACCGGAATCGAACCTGGGACCTTTCAGTCCGCAGGCCGACGCTCTGTCCACTGAGCCAAACCGGTCTCGGCCCACCTTAATTTTTTTTAAAAGAAACTGGCTGGTGTGGCTCAGTGGGTTGAGCATCAACATACGAACCAGGAGGTCAGGGTTCGATCTCCAATCAGGGCTCATGCCGGGAGCTGTGGGCTGCATCCCCAGTGCGGGGGGAGGGCGTGCAGGAGGCGGCTGATCGATGTTTCTCTCTCTCCTCCTGGGTGTCTCTCTCTCTCCCTCTCCCTGCCTCTCCGACATCCATCAGAATCTGTTAAAAACATCAGCCTGGGCCGAGACCAGTTTGGCTCAGTGGACAGAGCGTCGGCCTGCGGACTGAAGGGTCCCGGGTTCGATTCCGGTCAAGGGCACGTACCTTGCTTGCGGGCACATCCCCAGTGTGGGGCGTGCAGGAGGCGGCTGATCGATGTCTCTCTCTCTCATCGATGTTTCTGGCTCTCTATCCCTCTCCCTTCCTCTCTATAAAAAATCAATAAAATATATTAAAAAAAACATCAGCCAGCTTTATTTGGCCAACTATTTCTTGAGCTCATACCCCTACTGCCGGGGTAGGGCCCGACCCCACGCCCGTGTTCATGTTAGAACCAAGGGCCCACCTCCTTCTGGGGTGCGCTGTCCCCCCGGCAGGCGGCTCACGGCTCCCCCGTCTCTCGCAGATCTCGTACCTGGGCTACCTGCTGCTCTTCAACTACGTCATCCTGGTGCGCATGGAGCGCTGGCCCTGCCTGCAGGAGTGGGTGGTCATCGCCTACGTCGTGACACTGGCCCTGGAGAAGGTCCGAGAGGCAAGTGCCCCCCCATAACCCCCCCCCTTCCTGCCCGCCGCCACCCCGGCCACGGCCGCCCTCAATCAGATGCAGCTTCTTTCTTCTCTTTTAAAACCAGCTCCCTCCCTCCTTTCCTCTTAATAAATATAATACACTGGGGCCAAGACTGGGTTGGCTCAGTGGATAGAGCGTCGGCCTGCGGACTGAAGGGTCCCGGGTTTGATTCCGGTCGAGGGCATGTATCCTGGTGGCGGGCACATCCCCAGTACGGGGCGTGCAGGAGGCGGCTGATCGATGCGTCTCTCTCATTGATGTTTCTGACTCTCTGTCCCTCTCCCTTCCTCTCTGTAAAAAAATCAATAAAATATATTTTAAAAAATAATAATAATACACTGAGTAGCTAGATGATGAGGATCTCTGAACGCATAATAATCTGGCCACTGCGTGTCTATCCTATAGAATAAAAGGCTCATATGCAAATGGTCCCCTCGACCAGGAGTTCGACCAGCAGGCAGGCCGGCCAACCGCCCATGTCCCCTCCTTCCCCTGGCCAGGCTGGCCGGACCCCACCCATGCACACATTCATGCACTGGGCCTCCAATACACACAGATACACACACACACACACAAGTGGCCAGATTATTATGATCTCTGAACACACAATCATCTGGCCACTCAGTGTCTATTCTATAGAATAAAAGGCTGATATGCAAATGGTCCCCTCGACCAGGAGTTCGACCAGCAGGCAGGCCGGCCAACTGCCCATGTCCCCTCCTCTCCCTGGCCAGGCTGGCCGGACTCCATTGCACGAATTCATGCACCAGGCCTCTAATACACACACACACACACACACACACACACACACACACATACACGGAGTGGCCAGATGATTATGTGTTCAGAGGTCATCATAATCTGGCCACTCAGTGTGTATCTATTTTTTATATTGATTTCAGAGAGGAAGGGAGAGAGGGAGATAGAAACATCAATGATGGCCAAGACCAGTTTGGCTCAGTGGATGGAGCGTCGGCCTGCGGACTGAAGGGTCCCAGGTTCAATTCTGGTCGGGGGCATGGACCTTGCTTGCAGGCACATCTCCAGTAGGGGGCGTGCAGGAGGCGGCTGATTGATGTCTCTCTCTCATCGATGTTTCTGACTTTCTATCCCTCTCCCTTCCTCTCTGTAAAAAATCAATAAAATATATTTAAATGCAGTCTAAAAAAAAAAAAGTAAGAAAAAAAGAAACATCAATGATGAGAGAGAATCACGGATCGGCTGCCTCTTGCACGCCCCCCACTGGGGATCGAGCCCGCAATCCAGGCCTGTGCCCTTGACTGGAATTGAACCTGGGACCGTTCAGTCTGCACGCCGACGCTCTCTATCCACTGAGCCAAACCAGCGAGGGCAATAAATATATTTTTATTAATTTCAGAGAGGAAAAGAGAGGAGAAAGAGAGAGAGAGAAACATCAATGATGAGAGATAATCATGGACACCCCCTACTGGGAATTGAGCCTGAAACCCCGAAACCCGGGCCTGTGCCCTGATGAGGAATCAAACTGTGACCTCCTGGTTCATAAGTCGATACTCAACCACTGAGCCTTGCTGGTCCGGCTTAAGGAGTGCTTTTTTTTTTTTAATATATTTTATTGATTTTTTTACAGAGAGGAAGGGAGAGGGAGAGAGAGCTAGAAACATCGATGAGAGAGAGACATCCATCAGCTGCCTCCTGCACGCCTCCCACTGGGGATGTGCCCGCCACCCAGGCACATGCCCTAGACCAGAACCGAACCTGGGACCCTTCAGTCCGCAGGCCGACGCTCTATCCACTGAGCCACACCCGTCTCGGCTCCTTTTATTTTTTAAAAATGTTTTTATTGACTGCGGAGAGGGAGGGAGAGGGAGGGAGAGAGAGAGAGAGAAACATCCGTGATGAGAGAGAGAGCATCACGGACCAGCTGCCACCTGCACTCCCCCCGCACACTGGGGATCCAGCCCGCCGCCCGCCAGCCGGGCCTGTGCCCTGACTGGGAATCGAACCCTGACCTCCTGGTGCATAGAGGTCAGTGCTCAGCCGCTGAGCCCTGCCAGCCAGCCAGCCAGCTGCTTCTCGAGAGCTCTGCCCGCCGAGCAGGAAAGGGATGTCCCGACCCTCCCGGGGGGCCCGGTTCGTGGAGGACGGGCCTCCCGGACGGACAGACGGACGGATGGACAGATGGATGGACGGATGGACTCACTGCCCCCTGGCGCCCGCCCGCCCGTTTCAGATCCTCATGTCGGAGCCGGGCAAGCTCAGCCAGAAGGTGAAGGTGTGGCTGCAGGAGTACTGGAACGTCACGGACCTGGTGGCCATCGCCGTGTTCCTGGCGGGCGCCGTGCTGCGCCTGCAGCGGCCGCCGTACATGGGCTACGGCCGCGTCATCTACTGCGTGGACATCATCTTCTGGTACATCCGCGTCCTCGACATCTTCGGCGTCAACAAGTACCTGGGGCCCTACGTCATGATGATCGGCAAGATGGTGCGTGTCGCCGCCGAGCGAGCGCGGGTCGCCGACAGATAGGACTGACAGGCTGCGCTTTGAGGGACAGATGACTGACAGGCTGCACTTTGATGGACAGATGACTGACAGGCTGCACTTTGATGGACAGGCTGCGCTTTGATGGACAGGCTGCGCTTTGATGACTTACAGGCTGTGCTTTGATTGACAGGCTGCACTTTGATGGACAGATGACTGACAAGCTGTACTTTGATGGACAGGCTGCGCTTTGATGACTGACAGGCTGTACTTTGATGGACAGGCTGTACTTCGAGGGACAGATGACTGACAGGCTGTACTTTGAGGGACAGATGACTGACAGGCTGCACTTTGAGGGACAGATGACTGACAGGCTGCACTTTGATGGACAGATGACTGACAGGCTGCACTTTGAGGAACAGGCTGCACTTTGATGGACAGGCTGCGCTTTGATGACTTACAGGCTGTGCTTTGATTGACAGGCTGCACTTTGATGGACAGATGACTGACAAGCTGTACTTTGATGGACAGGCTGCGCTTTGATGACTGACAGGCTGTACTTTGATGGACAGGCTGCGCTTTGATGACTGACAGGCTGTACTTTGATGGACAGGCTGTACTTCGAGGGACAGATGACTGACAGGCTGTACTTTGAGGGACAGATGACTGACAGGCTGCACTTTGAGGGACAGATGACTGACAGGCTGCACTTTGATGGACAGATGACTGACAGGCTGCGCTTTGATGGACAGGCTGCGCTTTGATGGACAGATGACTGACAGGCTGCACTTTGAGGGACA
>PVJN01058278.1:0-2500 GCA_004026805.1 Lasiurus borealis | reverse complement strand
CGTGCAGATCGGCCGGCTGCACACGACCCACCCGTTTACCGCGACGCGAGCGTCTCATGGTTTCCCACGCCTCGAGGTGACGGGACGAATTAAACGCGTACCTCGAGGTGCCGCTGTACTGCCGAAACCGGTGTGGTTCAGTGGATGGAGCGTCGGCCTGCGGGACTGAAGGGTCCCGGGTTTGATTCTGGTCAAGAGCATGGACCTGGATGGCGGGCACATCCCCAGTGTAGGGCGTGCAGGAGGCAGCTGATGGATGTCTATCTCTCTCATTGATGTTTCTGACTCTCTATCCCTCTCCCTTCCTCTCTGTAAAAAAAAAAAATCAATAAAATATATTAAAAAGAAAACAAAACACAGATACAATGGTACCTTGAGATACGAGTTTAATTCGTTCCGTCACCTCGAGGCGTGGGAAACCGTGAGACGCTCGAGTCGAGGTAAACTGGTGGGTCGTGTGCAGCCGGCCGATCCTCGAGATGACTCCTGTCTCAAATGTTGCTCATATTTCAAAGCAAAAATCGCTCGCCTAATGGCTCGTATCTCAAAAATCTCGTATGTTCGGGCACTCGTATCTTGAGGTACCATTGCATATTAAAAACAAAACACAAATACTTACATGATGATTCATAACAGCAGCAAAATGACAGCAATGAAGTAGTAACGAAAATCACTGTATGGCTGGGGGTCACCACACCATGAGGAGCTGCGTTAAAGGGTGTCGGCCTTAGAAGGTGGGGAACCCCTGCTCTACAGGGTTCTGGTTTCCTCCAGAGCCCCCCACGCTGCCGTGCATTCACACAGAGTGTCACGAGAGCTTGGGAAAGGGAGGGATTTCTTCTTTCTTTTTTTAAAAAAATATATTTTATTGATTTTTTTTACAGAGAAGAAAGGAGAGGGATAGAGAGTCAGAAACGTTGATGAGAGAGACACATCAATCAGCTGCTTCCTGCACGCCCCCCACTGGGGATGTGCCCGCCACCAAGGTCCATGTCCTTGACCAGAACCGAACCCGGGACCCTCCAGCCTGCAGGCTAATGCTCCATCCATGGAGCCACACCGGTTTTGGCTCTCTCTCTCTGTCTCTCTCTCTCTGTCTCTCTGTCTCTCTCTCTCTCTTTTTTAAAATAAGGTTTCTTTTTAACGTTACTTGTCCTAGGTTATGCACAGTAAATGACATGCATTGAGTTTCTGCCATTAGTCTCTGAGTAACTTCACATAAGCTTTGTCAGAGAGGCAAAAAGACAAATCACTTCCTTTTCTTCTCAAGGCCTAACCTGTAGATTTATTTTTTAAATATATTTTTTACTGATTTTTCACAGAGAGGAAGGGAAAGGGACAGAAAGCCAGAAACATCGATGAGAGAGAGACATTCGACTCTCTATCCACTGAGCCAAATCGGTTTCGGCAAATTTTTAAACACAGTGAGACCTTTGAAGGAAACCTCTATTTTTTTTTTTTTTAATTTCCTTCCAGAGTCATTTTTAGGCCACATGGTTGCTTTTTTTTAGATTCTTTTCTTTTTTTAAAAATACAGTGGTACCTCGAGATACGAGTGCCCTAACATACGAGGTTTTTGAGATACGAGCCGCTGAGCGAGCGATTTTTGCTTTGAAATATGAGCAACAGTTGAGATAGGAGTCATCGCGCGAATTGGCCAGCTGCACACGACCCACCCGTGTACCGCGACTCGAGTGTCTCATAGTTTCCCACGCCTCAAGGTTACGGAACGAATTAAACTCGTATCTCGAGGTACCACTGTATATTTTATTGATTTTTTACAGAGAGGAAGGGAGAGGGATAGAAAGTCAGAAACATCGATGAGAGAGAGAGACATCGATCAGCCGCCTCCTGCATACCCCACAGTGGAGATGTGCCCGCCACCAAGGTCCATGCCCTTGACCGGAATCGAACCTGGGACCCTTTCAGTCCGCAGGCCGACGCTCTATCCACTGAGCCACACCGGCCTCGGCAGATATTTTTCTTTTTTTAATCTTCACCTGAGGATGTTATTTTCCCATTGATATTTTAGAGAGAGAGGAAGAGAGAGGGAGGGAGAGACAGAGAGACACATCGATGTGAGAGAGTCATGCCTATGAGTTGCCTCCTGCACGCGCCCCGAACCAGGGCCCGGGCATGAGAGGGAGCCTGCCACCGAGGTCCGTGCCCTGGACGGGACTCGAACCCGGGGGGTTGGAGGGTGGACCCTGTCAGGTCCGCAGGCCGCCGCACTCTCTGCTGAGCCACACGGGCCGGGCCGTTGTGTCTTGCTGTTTGGTGTGAAGGCTCGCCGCTCGGGGAGGGAAGAAGGGGGGGTCGGAGGTCACGTGAGAAAACCTGACAGGAGGGGGCGCCCTCTCTCCCACAGCAACACCTTCTTCGAGGTGAAGTCCATCTCCAACCAGGTGTGGAAGTTCCAGCGCTACCAGCTCATCATGACCTTCCACGACCGGCCCGTGCTGCCGCCGCCCATGATCGTGCTGAGCCACCTCTACATCAT
>PVJN01058277.1:0-12210 GCA_004026805.1 Lasiurus borealis | reverse complement strand
ATACTCCATCTTTTTTAGAAAGTATTTTTACTACTTTTTATCTTTGATGAGAAATCCCAAAGAATGGAAGAGGTGACAGAAAATGGCAGAGGTCGGTGTAGTTCATATTTTCCAAAAGTGGGGAAATAAGAATTCTAGCAGAGAAGACCAATAGCATTTATAATGCTTCTTAAAATAGTCTAAAGTGAGTAAACACTTGTTTGTGAGACTTCAGAGAAACACTATGTGCCAAAATTTTTTTGGTAAAATTAAATTCATCTCCCATTCTTAACTGGACAGTTGGTAATGTAGTCACTCTTGTTGGTTATTTGGTAAACTTTTGCCATATACCAGGCACCGTCTGGGTGTTGGTCATAAAGATATAGAAGACTCAGCCTTGTCCTCAAGGAGCTCAAGGTCTAGGGACAGAGGCCAACAGGCAGAGAAACCAGTACCAGATGGTAGGGTAAGTGCTACTGCTATAGAAAACACTCTGACATCCAGGATGGGGACAGAAGAAAGCTTATTAGATGGGAGATCAGAGGGGTTGTGTCTTAAAGAAAGTTACATAGCCACCCTGTGTTCTGTGCTACCTAGAGTGTTTTGTCCTCATTAAATTTCATAAGAACTTATGAGATTGGTACCATTACCATCTCTATTGTACAGGCAAGGGGACTAAGACCCGATGAAGTGACTACCCTGGTCAGATGACTAATAGGAAGCGCAGGGATTCACATGCCATCTCCTAATTCAAGTCCAGGGTGCTTTTTCCTGCCACACTCTAACAGTTGCCTCGGGTGGCATTTCTGGATTGTCAAGGTTGCACTGAGTAGTTGGCTACTCACCCCAAAATGCTCATTTTCTAACCCCGAGCTTCATGCCCAGTTCCAGACACCACGTGGCCACTAGCAGGTGGCCTGGAGAGATGGCTGAAGGATCTGCAGAAGTTTATTATACTGCCTCTAGGTTCTCTTCCCTGAACATTATATTGCTATTCCCCTGTTTAAGAGCAAGGTCTGCTGTGATGTTGGGCTCTTAGAAACTGGGTCTGATAATACATGCAATTGTTGATTTTTGCTCAAAGAGTGTTGATTATAGAATTGGCAGAAGCCAGTGAGTCACAGGGCCCAGACCGCCAGGCTGTGTCTCAGCAGGCAGCAAAGGCACTCTGAGAGCCTGACATGGTTCTTTTTAAAAAAAAAATTAATATTTTTTGTTCTGATTATTACATTTGTTCCCCTTTTTCCTGCCATAACTCCCCTCCACCCAGCTTCCACCCCTCCCTCTGCCCTTACCTCTCACTGCATTGTCCTCACCCATAGGTGTATGATTTTTGTCCAGTCTCTCCCTATAACCCCTCACCCCTTTCCCCCTGAGAATTGTCAGTCGACTCCCTTTCTATGCCCCTGATTCTATTATATTCACCAGTTTATTCTGTTCATCAAATTTTTAATTCACTTGAGTTTTAGATTCTCTTGTTGATAGATATGTACAGTGGTGCCTCGAGATATGAGTGCCCTAACATACGCGAATTTTGAGATACAAGCCTTCGAGCGAGCGATTTTTGCTTTGAAATACGAGCAACATTTGAGATAGGAGTAATCACACGGGTCGGCCGGCTGCACACGACCCACCAATTTACCGTGACTAGAGCGTCGCATAGTTTCCCACGCCTCAAGGTTACGGAATAAATTAAACTCGTATCTCAAGGTACCACTGTATTTGTTGTTCATAATTTTTATCTTTACCTTTTTCTTCTTCTTTCTCTTCTTATAGAGTACCCTTCAGAATTTCATATAATACTGGTTTGGTATTATTGAACTCCTTTAGCTTTTTCTTATCTGTGAAGCTCTTTATCTGACCTTCAATCCTGAATGATAGCTTTGCTGGGTAGAGTAATCTTGGTTGTAGGTGCTTGCTATTCATCACTTTAAATATTTCTTGCCACTCCCATCTGGACTGCATAGTTTCTGTTGAGAAATCAGCTGACAATTGTATGGGTGCTCCCTTGTAGGTAATTAACTATTTTTCTCTTGCTGCTTTTAATATTCTCTTTGTCTTTTTCTCTTGGTATTTTAATTATGCTATGTCTTAGTGTAGTCCTCTTTGGATTCCTTTTGTTTGGGGTTCTGTGTGCTTCCTGGACTTGTAAGTCTATTTCTTTCACCAGGCAGGAAAAGTTTTCAGTCATTATTTCTTCAAATATGTCTTCAGTACCTTGCTCTCTATCTTCTTCTGGCACCCCCATAATTCTGATATTTGTACGTTTGAAGTTGTCCCAGAGGCTCCTTACACTATCTTCACATTTTTGGATTGTTTTTTCTCTTTGCTTTTCCAGTTAGGTGTTTTTTATTTCTTTGTATTTCAAATCTTTGACTTGATTCTTGTGTTCTTCTAGTCTGCTGTTAGGTCTCTGTATACTATTTTTTATTTCAGTCAGTGTATGTTTAATTTCTAGTTGGTCCTTTTCCATCTTCTCTTGGGTCTCGCTAAATTTATCCATCTTTTCTAGGAAATTCTTGAAAAACGTTATAAGCATGGTTTTGAACTCTATATCCAGTCATTGGTTTTCCTCCATTTCTTTTGTTTGTGATCTGTTCCTTTGTATCCAGATTTTCGCTGCTTCCCTGAGTTGGTAGAGTAGCTTTATGTGCTAGGTGTCTTATATGGCCCAGTAGCTCTGCCTCCCCAGTTACCTGAGGTGGACTCTCTTGGTGCACCTCTTTGTAGACTGTGTGTACAGCCTTGTTGTAGTTAAGTCTTGATTGCTGTTGGTATCACTGGGGGGAATTGACCTCCAAGCCAATTGTTTGTGAGGATCAGCTGTGTTTATGCTGGGAGAACTCCAGTGCTGGAGTCAACCTAATGATACAAGACTTGCAAAATTGCAAAAGCCTCTCAGTTCAGCTTGAATGGGGTGGAGTCTCAGGGTTGAGGAGAGACAGCCTTGGCTTCCTGTCAGTCCTGCCCTACTCGATCCCAGTAATCACTGCAGCCTTCTCTGCGCACTTGCACACATGCATGCGTACCACCAGACCTCTGCCTTTTGTGGCTTCCCTGAATTCCTGTGCATTTCTAGGACCCATATAAGTCTGGGTTCCCAGGGTTTTGCCTGAAATTGGGGTTCAGTGCAGTCAGAAGTGGATTTCAGCGCAGTTGGGAAGTTCTGTCTCCCTCCTGCTAGAGAAAGCCAGTGGCACAATCAGCAGTCAGCCCTCTGTGTACGCCCTTGCCCTCACTCGCCTCCAAACCTCTGTCTTTTCATGGCTCCCCTAAGTTTTCATACACTCCTACCTTTTCACGACAGTCCAGACTCCTCCCGTATGAGTCTTGCCTATAACTAGGGTTGAATGCAGTTGGGAGTTTCCGTCTCCCTCCTGTTAGAGGAAATCAGCCAGGCACTCCACCGCCCGTCCTCTCCACGCACGTGTTTCCTTACCTCAGCATTTTGCAGCTCTTTTGAGTCTCTATGAGCCGCTCTCTCTCCTTCTAGTTGTAGAATTTCCACTCAGCCAGCTTTCCTGTGTTTCTGGATGATGCCCATTCTGTCTTTTAGTTGTAGTTTTGGAATTGTTGTGCGAGGCAGCAGTTTAGGTATTTACCTATGCTGCCGTCTTGGTTTCTCTCCTGGCATGGTTCTTGAGTACCCTTAACCCCTAAGGAGTGAGATGGGACATGGCAGCCACATGCCTCCGTATTATCACAGGTGACACCCAGATATTACCAAGATCCTGACAGCTAACTTGGAAGAGGACACCCCTATAATTGATATATTTGGAGAGACATTCATTCAACATACACATGCAAGCAGTGTGCACCATCAAATTTGCCCCACCTTCAGTCCACTTCTCCTCTAAATCATTAGTCTGTTCTCGCTAATTTTTTTCAACCCCAGACAAAGATCTCCAAGCCCCAAATTCAGAATATGGTTCTAATTTCCTTCTTCTACTCAACACAGTGTCCTCAGGATGAAGTTCAAGTTTTCATGATGAGATTTAAGGGCCTCTGTACTTGAGATAGATTTTATATCCTCCAATCTCACCTCTCACTGCTCCCCAATTCAAGCTGTAACCCCAGCTGGAGCAGCCTCTCCATTCTCTCTGTAACCTCCTTTGGAAAGCCTTGCCTCAGGGCCTTTGCTCATGCTGACACTCCCACTAGAATTGGAGGCAGTATAATAGAGGGTTTCGCACTTACCAGTGATGTGAACTTAAGAAAATTACTTAAACTCCTTTAAACCTCTCCTTCCTCCTTTGGACCGTGGGGAGATGATCTACCTTAGTGGGCTGGTGAAAGCTAAATGAGATCACACATATAAATCCTGCCTTACAGGAGGCAAGACAAGCACTCAATGAACACTAGCTGCTATTACCTCTTGGTATCTGTCCAATCCCTAGCTATTCTTCCATGCTGTCCTCCAATTCTGCCTCCTCCATGAAGCCTTCCCTACTTTTCACCTTCTCTGAACTTTTGTAACACTAATCATCAGCATCACTCACTTTCACAATTGAGCCTATGTGCCCCCTACTATTTACAGTACATGGCATTCACCCTAATTTGATCATTAGCTCTTTAAGGCTTGTTCTACTGTTTGTACCCCATTGCCCAAGCACATAAAGACTATTCAGTATCCAGTATAGTCTTGTTCAAACTGAATTGAATCCCCATCAACTTGACACTCTCACTAGAAGTATCAGGCATTGCCTGAACCTGCAAGTCAATATACACTTTCACTTCTCTTCTTCATAAACATGGAAGAAGACCCATCAAAGATTAGAGCTCTAAGAAACTCAATGTTTATACTTTTCCATCTGGGGATACATCTACTTCTCTAGCTTTGTTTACAATGTTTAAGTCAATTCCATATTGATTTTAAAACAATCCTTAGTGACTCCATTTTTAAAAAACCATCTTTAGAGTGGAATTTTTCTCCCAGGTTTTTGGAAGTCAAATTAAATTGGGTTCTGTGGTTCCTTCTTATCCATCTGCTTATTTATCTGCTCAAAGAGCTCAAGATTAGTGAGGCATGATTTCTCCTTGTGACACCATGCTGCCTCCCCTCACATTTTGTGAGGCTCTCAATTCTATGGAAAGACTGCTCTAACTTTCCCAGTTTCCAAATGGACTCTGGGCCTCTATCAGTGCCCTCAGCACTTCCTGATGATACGTCCTGGTCATGAGCCACAGTTTACCATTAAACCCAAATCGTATAGCATTTACAGGATCTGTTTCCCCATCACCTCGAGACTTGGTTATTTTTATTTAGATACTTTTAACAAGCTCCTCTTTGCTATCAGGCCCTCCATGGAGCCATGGCAGCTTTTTCTTTAGTATCTGCAGAAACTGGAACAGGGCTTGCATGACTCAGCAGGGATGGTCACAACCAGTGGCAGAACTTCTATCCTTGGTCTCTCCCCAAGCCCAGAGTTTGGGGAGCTGTGGTAAGGGTGAGAGAAGTTGGGGGTCTGTGGCCCAAGGCAGGGTCTAGTTGGAAGGGAGCATGGTGAGGTGTGCTCAGCCACTAACCCTGCTGCTGGAAGCTTTGAGTTCTGGTCCAAATGTCAGCAAAGAGAGTGTGTCCGGCTGTGGATTCTGCCTGCATGTAGAGTGGGGATGGGAAGGTGCTAGGAGTTCAGTGTGTAGTGGGTACCAGCCCTGAAGTCCTCATGGGTGACAGGGTCACAGCTCCAGGCACAGGTCCGGTCACACCCTTGGCTCACAAGAGACAGGACAGAAGCCACGGGATGATTTGTGGGTGGTTTTTCCCAGAACCACAGGAACCCAGGGCCCTGGCCACCCAGGTGCAGCCTCTCCCAAGGCCACATTTAGCCTCACACAATGCGGACATCAGAACGACCAGACCAGCTCCTGGAAACCACAAAGCCCTTGGCACTGGCAAAGGTTACAAAAGTTCTGGGGCAAATTAGTCACCGAAACCTGACTGCTCTGCACCTGCGGCAGCACCCATCACCGCGGAGCAGAGCAGCTCGTCACAGCTCTCTGGCAGCGCTCCAGGTGGAGTGGCCACAGCTGGCATCTCCTGAGGAGAGGGGTCTGGCAGGCTTGCCATAAACTGCGCCCCCTAAACCTGCAACTGGCACTCCCTGCTGACCGCTTTGGCAAACTTGCTCCTCTGGAGTTTCTGACCTGTTTTCCCTTATATGAGGCATGGAGCCAATGGAAACACTCAGGTTTTCTCCCCTGAGCAGTGGGGTTCAGGCTATGAGAATGGCTTTTGCACACTACTTAGGAAGGCTCTTGTGGCCTCAGTCAAAGCTTGAATACTTTCTGGCTTTGCATATTCTTTTATTATTATTATTATTATTATTATTATTGATTTTTTACAGAGAAGAAGGGAGAGAAATAGAGAGTTAGAAACATTGATGAGAAAGACATCCATCAGCTGCTTCCTGCACACCCCCTACTGGAGATGTGCCCGCAACCAAGGTACATGCCCTTGACCTGAATTAAACCTGGGACCTTTCAGTCCACAGGCTGATGCTCTATCCACCGAGCCAAAACCGGTTTCGGCTAACTTTGCGTATCTTAAGAAGGATCCACTCCATGACAGGTCCTCAGCTCTGAGGGAGGCAGGCGTTCCTAGTAAATCCGAATGGACTGCACAGAACCAGGGGCCCAGGTATGCAGCCTCACATGCCTGACCCCTGGTACTCAGAAGCAGGTCTCTCTGTTTTACAGGCGACATGGTGCCGGTCACAGGAACCCCTCCTTCCTGAGCCCAGAGCTCCTCCTCCCCAGGGGCTGCCACTGGAAGCCCATGTGACAGCCAGGGTGTGATGCCTGCCCCCCACGAGCCCCCCTTTCGCCTGCTCTGGCCATGTCTGCACACGGTTGGTCCTGGGAAAACTCCAGGTTCGGGGGACCGTGTTTATCTGTAAAACACACAGCTTCACGTTTTCAACGTGGTGGGCGTGAATCCCAACGTCTCTGAAGGCCCAGAACGCCCCTGGAAGCCTGCGGAAGCAGGAACAGTGCTGCGTGGTGCCGATGCGAATGCTTAGATGCTGTCAGCGCCCTGCAGAACGTTGTTAAATTTCAAATCTTGTTGAAAACAGTTTCATGTTTTTGTGTCTGATTAGACCCTTGGTTCAACAGGAAGCCATCTTTATCTTTTTAAAAAGAAATAAGTAAAATCTTATTCTCCTGCCTCTTTCTCTGACTTTTGTGATGGCAGAAGTAGAAACAAATGTACAGAATAGGAGATTAGTATCTAGAGATCTGGGGCGAGAACAGTACATAAGCCAACCTGATCTCTCGATGGTTGTGTTCCTGAAGGTTCCATGGAAGGCAACGTCACCTGGCTGTGAGCCCTGCCGCCCCTTCCTTCTCTGTCCCTGCCTCCTTTTTATCGCCCCTTTCCTGCCCGCTTCTCCCCCTAAAAGCCAGAGCCCAGCAGCATCGTGAAAGGCACTTGGCCTAAATGTAAAGAAATGAAATTAGTTTCCAGATTTGCTACCTCTTATTAGCTCTGTGACTGGAGCGAGCCCTGAACTTCCCGGAGCCTCCGTTTCCTCCTGTAAAACCTGGCGGTGAGACTAGCTAGGCGCCAGGTGTGTTGGGCTCCCAGTTCCGGTGGCAGTCGGCGCCCACAGGTAACCATGGAGCCTCACCGGCACCCCAGAGAGCCACTTGCAGCTTCGGATGAGGGTCCCTCTTAGGGTCTGTCAGGAGACGTGCCCTTCCCAGCCAAGGGTGAGAGGAGACATGTCAGAGACTCCCCTGCCCCCCTTAACACCGCTCCTGCGAGAAACTGTGGAGAGCCGGGGAAGAGCTTCCTCAGGAGCCCCGACTTCCCAAACCCTCTCACCCTCTTCCCCAGGCAGGAAGGCCCAGGCCATCTGGCATAGGGCCAATCCAAACACAGACCCAAGTGTGTGGCTCCCCTTCTTGGAGGAAATGCTGGGGACTCTATCAGGCAGGGCCAGCCGAGTCCTTAGCGCGCCTTTGCCCAAGTTAGATGATGAGTTGGCAGCTGGAGCCCAAGCTGGATGTGGCCCCTGTTACCCCCTGGAGCTGTGGACACAGCACACACCACACACCCTTCCTCGGAGGCCACGCTCTCTGGCCAGTCAGGGTCGGAAGCAGACAGGGAAGATCGTGTGGCCTTTGAGTCCCTCTCCCACTGGCAGTGAGTGGGTGGGTGAAGAGCGTCCAGTGGGGATGGAACACTTGACTCTTTCAAAGCACCAAGATGGAAGCCCTGGTGGAAACCTTTGTGCGGGTGCAGCCGTGCGCTGAAAACAGCATATGTTCTCAGGGATAGAATTTGGGGTTCTCTGAGTGACGGGATTTAGAGTTGTAGGTGGTTACAATATAATGAGGGGCTGGACAAGATGCTCACCTGCCCGGTGAGGAGAGAGACGGGCGGTGCCGGGGAGCCAATCATCTGGGCACGGTGGAGTGAACATTAGAAAGCGTGGCGAGTAGTCATGACATACTTTCTGATATTGATATTTTCACAACCTACTTGACACAGCACTGAGCAAGTTGGCAATACTCGCACCAGGATCCCCAAAGTCTGATAGCATCTCTTGGCGACTTTAAAAGCACCTCCCTCTGTGGACTCTATGTGGCCGCCTGAGAACCGTTGGCTTCTATGCCACGGCTTCACAGAAATCACACGGATCTAAAGTCGATGTTCTTGCAGGTCCCAGGACACAGGAAACATTTAGGCTACGGCTTCATGAACTGTTACGTCTCTTGTGCCTTTTTCATAACAACCTGCACACGCAGGTGCAGCAGGGGGCCCGGCACGGGTTCGGCAGCACTCTGCGGGGCTCTCAGGTCAACTGAAAATCACCGGTTTGGCCCAAGACAAACACCCAATTAATGGTTTCTCCCTTCGTGGGACCTCAGAATGCCAAGGTGTTGGTTTTCTTCAATAACTTGCTCCCCAGGATTGTGGCATTCTTCCAAGCTTCAGGTTTATGCTTAGCTGGCCTAGTAAGGAGTCAGGCTCTGTTTCATGAGATCTTAATTGAAAAGATAAACCCGACCAGCTGTCCAAGGAACACGAAACAGGAGGGCCACTGCTGGACCATCCCTGCTTACCAGGACAGGCCGCCCCATTGCTGGAGAATTGCCCTCAAATTATTGAAATGACATAAAGAGGACTTTTGTAGCTGTAAGATTAATAGATGCGGGTTACAAACCACCCCACGAGCCCTTTGAGGACAGGAATCCCATTCTTTGCTAACACAACACCAGCCATATAGTAGGTGTTCAATAAATGTTGATAACCTAATAACATTTTGACTGAGAGGATATTAGTTGAGGGAGAGACCAATTCCAAGATTTGGTGTTTTGGTTAGAGTAGGTTTTTCAAACTTTTTTTTACTTCGGCCTACAATAAGAAACGTATTTCACATCATGACAAAGAATATTCTCTCTCTCTCTCTCTCTCTCTCTCCACACACACACACACACACACACACACACACACACACTTTTGAATAAAAGTTTTATAACAAAATAGCTGTACTTTATAAAACACTCCTCTTTCTTCTCTGCTCTATGTATTGCTTCCTTGTTTTTTTAATGCTGTTTGCCACCCATTATACTGATTTCACCAATTCCATTGGCCACGGCTTGTTGTCTGGAAACTCCTGGCCAGAAAGCAATTGAAGATGCGTTCACTGAGACTCTGCACACAGGGCTGGGCTGATAGACAAGAGGCTAGAAAGCCCTGTTTCCCTGATCCCGCCTCCTGGACCATGCCTCCTTTTCTGCTCCCACACTCACAGTCCTGCCCCCAGCAGATTTCCCAGTCCGGTTGCCCATTTCTTTGCAGACGAGCCCTCTATCGCTCAAAGCATCCTCAGCAAATCTAATCAATTATTACGGTAGCAGGCCTGAGGGAGGGGGCGGTAGTTATTGTTCCACAGGCAGTCTCAGTTTCACGAGATGAAAGAGTTCTGTGGATGGACGTGTGGGGATGGCTCCATAACAATGTGAATGTACTTCATACCACTGAACTGCATGCTTAAAAATGGCTAAGATGGTACACTTTACAGTATGTGTAATTGGCGCGCGCGCGCGTGTGTGTGTGTGTGTGTGTGTGTGTGTGTGTGTGTGTGTGTGTAGGCAAACTAATACAAAAAATACCTGGAGGAGTGTTGTGGAGAGGAAGTCTCAGGGTTGGGAGAGTTTTTAAAGGTCATTTAGACCAACCCCTTGACCCCTCGGGCACGCAAGCCTCCCGTGCAGGATTTCCAGGAAGAGGGGGTAAGTCTCCAGCAATGGGGGTTCATCACTCAGGGCAGATTATTTTTCCTTAGAACAATTCTGCCTTTTGTTTGTTTGTTTTGTTGTTCTTCTTTTTTATTGATTTCAAAGAGGAAGGGAGACGAAGAGAGAGATAGAAATATCAATAATGAGAGAGTATCATTGATGGACTGCCTCCTGCACATCCCACACTGAAGATTGAGCCCAAAACCTGGATATGTGCCCTGACTGGGAATCAAACTGTGACCTCCTGGTTCATAGGTCGATGCTCAACCATTGAGCCATGCCAGCTGGGCCAATTCTGCCTTTTGACTACTGGGAAGTTCTTTAGATGTGTAGATCTTTCCCCATAGCCTCCCCTATTGAACCCAATTCTACTCCCTCAGGTCAAAAAAACAACCTAAATTTCCTCTCCCATGTAATATGCATTCGGTAAATATATTTTGAGCACACATTAAGTACTGTTCTCTGATCAGCTAAGTCTTCTATTTGCAGCCAAACATTCCAAAACCTGACAACTATTTAATGGGACATTCATTCACATCTCCTCCTCTGAAATGACCGATTTGCTGCTCTCCCTCTTACAGTATGACATCTAGAAATGAAAACATGTCTCTAGCCAATGCCCCCGAAATTTTCCATTAAAACTAGGGAATCCTAATGGAAGCTGTAAGCTGGGAAAAGTATTGTCACGGCAGATTGGGGAGTTGGGGGGGTGGAGGTTTGAGGGCTATGCTGTCATCACGCAGAGGGCTAGATTTGTCCTCCAGGTGCAAGATAAAAAACGTCTTGGATCCAGTCCTAGGTCTGATGGATGGATGCAATATCCAATCAATCTTGACTCTTATCTCTAATTTATTCTGTTTCATCAGGACCCCATAAACCACCACCCAGCCTTCCTTGGAGTGAAATGCTTTATTGCCGGCAGCTTTGCACAGGGCTGGGTGTTTGCCAATATATAAATATACCTAATGTATGCTTTCTCCTTTGACTCTGGAACCTAAACAAATGGGTTATGTTCCCATAACTCCATAAAGCCACAGTTCTGAATGGTGACCAAGGCACTCCTAAGGAATTTCATTCTAAACACGGAGAGGTATTCCTCTGCAGAAAAATAGCCCAGCAACTTGATTCTTATATATAATTAAATCCCCCCCCCCAATACTTTGCAGTTATGTTTTATAGCTTATTCTGAGTGTTCATATTTTACCAGAAAATTATAATTTTCCTCTAAATAGGAGTTTTTACAAGGGTTTTGAATTATGATGGCTGGCTTCATGTTTCAACTATAATTAAAACGGGGGAAAGAACTAGTGAAGCCATACATCACACGTGGTTCTGAAGAGTGCTTGGGCCTCCAACCCCCACTCCTCCTCACACCCTGCAGCCTTGAGGCGGGGGCGTGGCCCACTGGTCAGCGGTGGGAGTGGGGAGAGGGGGGTGGGCACAGCTTTGACCGCTGGGTGGGAGTAGCTGGTTTCAGGAAGAAACAGAATAGCCTGGAAAGAAGGGGTGAGAAGGACTCATCCTTTTCATGCTTCCAGACTCAACTTGACTACCTCCTCCTCCAAGAAGCCTTCCTGACTACTTAGTCCCCTATGGTTTTCTCACCTTGCCCTGCTTCCTCACTTCATAACTCTCACCTTCTTATGAACAGTAATAACATCTGTTCGTTAGACTATGAGCTCACTGTCTGCTTCCCCACTGGACTATCAACTCTGTGAGGGCCAAACCTATGCTTTCATTATTCAACCCTGGAGAGAAACTTCTTTGCATATATTACACAATCAACAAATGTTTGCTGAATGAGAAAAAACGAATGAATGAGTGAGTGTGTAAAGGAGTGGCAATGCACAGAAATATGGTTCCCTCAGAAGCAGCTCTGTTGCGATAAGCTACTGGAGGACTCTCCTTTCCCCCTCCTATCTCCCTCCACACTCCCCATCTTATCTTCCCCCATTCCCCGCCCCCTACCCACCCCCAAGA
>PVJN01058276.1:0-12210 GCA_004026805.1 Lasiurus borealis | reverse complement strand
AGTGGTTAGGGGTGATCAGGCTGGTATATCTGTGTTTATACATTAAAAGGATAATTTTTGTCCTAACTTTTGCCTCTTGGGGACAATATTGCCCACATTGAGAATGCATGTGACCGAGGTACAGAGAAAAGATGGTGGCAGCAGAGAAGGGGTGGCCCACTGCCTACGACAGGGTGGGCCAAGCAGGAAGTGGCATTTGAGCCTGGTTTAGTCGGATGAATAAGATTTCCCATCTGGGAAGAGAGGAAAGTGATTCTAGAAGGCACATCTTCCAGGCATGTTTACTAAATGTTTTGTAGCATGTGTGCCCTGAGATTTACGCATCTACAGAAGGAGCAGAGAATGTAAAAATATAAATGTTAGTACAATTTTATATACAAACTGACTCCTATAAGGCATCAAATCCCAGAACCTTTTTAGGGGTGGGGGGGGGTGCACAGGGAGCAGAACTGGAAAGAACATTGAGTTATTAAAGGTAGGCATTTGGTTCCTTTAATTTCAGTCTATGTCTCAGATAGAAAGACTCCCGAGTAATAAATAATAGAACACTCTTTGGGCATAGTTCATTCACCACACTCCCAGACACATTTCGAATACCATTCAAAGTGAGTTGTGAAAGCTCTGATTAATATACAACACAGAGCTCTCTCTAGATACTCTCAAGGGTAAAAATACTGCTGAAAAGCCAGTTCTTTTAAAAGCTGAACATCTAACACCACCTTGTGAATGATAATAAACGGCAGGCCGAGCCAGCGGTAGACTGCCCTCTGTCTGGGTCTGTGAGTTTCATATACTCAGAAATACATACCCATTCTTTGGCCAAGAGAACAGAATGGTCTTCCGGTGAGATAAGATTTCCTCTGAGACTCCTGCTATTTCCCAATCCTAAATTGGTCAAAAATAGCAACCCCCAACTCTCATGGGGGATTTTGCTTTCCTTCCCCCCCCCTCCATATGACCCATTCAAACTCCACTAAGAATGTGTGTCTATTTGCTATTAAAACAATGTGGCGGTTATTTTTCCTAAGGTCAGAGACATTTAGGGTTTTTCAACAACCTCAGGTCCCTCCGTGGCCCCATGGACCTTGTCATCCACCCAGAGAGACAGGCCTTGAGCACAAAACTACATGATTATTTCAGCTGTGTTCACGACAAGGAAGCATTAACTACTACTAGACAAATGCAACAAACATAACTTAGAATCTACAACTTTGTGTACAGATCAAGATGTTTCATCCTGTGCAGGACACCACAAGGAATATGAATTTCAATCACGGGTGAGGAAGCCAGTCCTCATAAAAAATATAACCATGTTTGCACCCTCTCTTATTGTAATTAGAACTCCATTCATTAGAATAAGTACTATCCAACAACAGATTTATTTCTTCATTATCATCATGGGCCAAAGAGAATGAGGCAAAAATATTACAGCATTGTTTGTAGAAAAAGTACTAATCCAAATGTCCTTGCAAAGGGGATTGATTAGTCACATGCATAGAGTACTTCTATACACTATTCCAAAGAACAGACTAAGGCTATATATCTTTATATAATAAAGAGGTAATATGCAAATTGACCATCACTACAACACACAAGATGGCTGCCCCATGTGGACACAAGATGGTTACCACAAGATGGCCAGCAAGGGAGGGCAGTTGTGGGGGGACCAGGCCTGTAGGGGAGGACAGTTGGGGGCAACCAAGCCTTCAGGGGAGGACAGTTGGGGGGTACTCAGGCCTGCAGGGGAGGCCAGTTGGGTGTGACCAGGACAGCAGGGGATGGCAGTTAGGGGCAACTAGGCTGGCAAGGGAGGGCAGTTACAGGTGATCAGGCCATCAGGGCAGGTCAGTTTGGGGGTATCAAGCCTACAGGGAATGGCAGTTGGGGGCAACTAGGCCAGCAGGAGAGGGCACTTAGGGGTGACCAGGCAAGCAGGGGAGGCAGTTAGGGGCAACCAGGCTGGCAAAGAAGGGAAATTAAGGGTGACTGGGCCAGCAGGGGAGGGCAGTTGGGGTCAATCAAGCCAGTAGGGGAACAGTTAGGCATTGATTAGGGGTGATCAGGCTGGTAGGCAGAAGCTGATAGGGGCAATCAGGCAGGCAGGCAGATGAGTGGTTGGGAGCCAGCAGTCCTGAATTGTGAGAGGTATCCCAGATTGGAGAGTGTGCAAAAATTTCATGCACTGGGCCTCTAGTGTGTGTGTGTGTGTGTATATATATATATATATATATATATATATATATATGCCTAAGCGTCCATTATCACCAGTCGACCGAACAACCAGTTGACCAGTCACTATGAAGCGCACTGACCACCAGGGGGCAGGCACTCAATGCAGGAGCTGTCCTTGGTGATCAGTGCACTCCCACAGCCAACCTCCCATGGCCAGCCAACAGCCCACAATCCCTCTCCTTGGCTGGCCAGCCCTGATTGGCCCAAATTAGGACTGGGTGAGACAGCCCTAATCAGCCCCAATTGCCAGCCAGGCCAAGGAACCTCACCCATGCACAAATTTGTGTACTGTGCCTCTAGTACTAATATAAAACTACAACAAAATGTTATGGGGCCTGGCCAGTGTGGCACAGTGGTTGAGTGTCGACTCATGCACCAGGAGTTGCTGGTTCAATTCCCAGTCAGAGCACATGTCCAGGATATGGACTCGATCCCCAGTGAGAACAGTGCAGGAGGCAGCTGATCAATGTTTCTCTCTCATTGATGAAGTGTAGAATGACACAGAGAGTGTACTTCCACAGACACAGAATATCTCCAGAAGAACAGGTAAAACATGGTGATACTATTGCCTCTGGAGAAAACTGGGTGCATGAAGGTCTAGGGTGGTAAAGAGACATATTATTCGCTATATTTACTTCACTATTATTGGAAATTTGCCACATCTGATTAGAGGAAAACTATTTCCAACAGCAAATACAGAGAAAAGCAATGTTAACCAACCATCAAAACTATTTATTTTTAAGCTGCCCTGCATCCCAACTGTGCTTGCTTAACAGGACTCTGAATGTTTAGAAATAAGGTAAGTGGCCCTAACCAGTTTGGCTCAGTGGATAGAGCGTCAGCCGGTGGACTGAAAGGTCCCAGGTTCAATTCCAGTCTAGGGCATGTTCCTGAGTTGCTGATACATCCCCACTAGGGGGTGTGCAGGAGGCAGCTGATCTCATCTATGTTTCTCTCTATCCCTCTCCCTTCCTCTCTGTAAAAAATCAATAAAATGTATTTTTAAAAAAATAAATAAGGTAAGCAGAATCAGATGGGTGGAGAGTAAGCTTCAGATACTATTGAAGGGAAGTAAAGGGGGGCAAAGGTTCATATAAGCAGCACACTAAGTCACATGGGCTGTCGATCACCAAGGTTGGAGGATGCATTTCTGGTGAGAAACATGATTTTAGGTGGTGCATGAATACTTTGTTAGAGAAAACTGGTTCACATAGTAAAAAAAAAAATGATTCCTTTTACAAATATTTTTTTTTACTCCTCAGATATATTAAAAGAGGACGTCTCCACTGGTACAGGTATGTCCTCATGACCTCGAGACTTTTTTCTAGAGGTAAAATTTGATAACAATGTTTGCATTTAATTGTATTTCTTTTCACACATATCCTTAGAGCAATTGACTCTGGTTTCCCATTCACGATCATGAAACAAAGCTTCCTTCTAAGATGAAGGTATTTCATTTTAATATTTTTAATGCACCACTTAAAGTTGAAAATATTAAGTAACGCTAGAAGTATGGGAGGATGTTAAAAATTGTGCATGGGATGCACGAATGACAGTAGTTTAGGAAACAGTGACTTGAAAGAGAAAGGATTCTCAGCCTTGGATAGAGAAGTTGTAGTTTTGTGGCTGTGATTTCTTTTGATTTTTTATTTGCATCCCATTGAACAAGCACTAAAAACACACACACACACACACACACACACACACACACACAAAGGGGATTATTTTTAAGGAAACTGCAGTTTCATTCTCATCGCCGGTAGTATTTAACCAGAATAGCATTAGTTTCCTCGAGCTTTGGATGACTGAGAACACTTACAACTAAAAACGCAGCACAAACTCACTCAAAAGGCCTAATTAAAAGTACGAGCCCTACACCCCCCTCCCATCTCCCCCCGCCCCCCGCCCATGCACAACACTGGCCCTTTTGTTAGCATCCCACGAGACAAGGAACACCTCAACTGAAATCATTGCTTCCTACTCCATCCCTCGCTGTTCCACCTCTTTTTCATTAGCTAATTCCAATTAGATTTTTTTTTCACTAAAACCACAGATCTTTGCCACTCTCGATAGCATTAAGTTATACAGTACATAACTGTGTCCTGTATGTATCCAGAAAAATAAAAACCTGTTTTTCTTCAGTCCACGGAACTCAGTGGTTACATCAACAGTCACGCCTTTTCATTTAGGGTTTCTCCGAGTCTATCATGCCTCAATAAAAGCAACAAGTTTTTTCTAAAGAAAATTACCTCCAATGCCCTTCTCTTAAATTAATCATAATCAAAGTATTCTTTTCTTCCTATTTGTGAACACTTTATGGTAGTGGGAAAAGCTTGACCATTGTGTTAAAAATCTATCTTGGCCATTTACTGGCTGACTGACCTGGGACATCCATGCTGGCTCAAATCCAGGCCTGAATCACCTAACCAGGACATAGACAGACCTCGTTAGATTCTGTATTAAAATAAACGAAGGGACTTAAGAGACAGTATTTAGCACAGTGCCTGGCACAGAGTATGTGCTCGTTGATATTAGTTGTTCATATCACATAAATGGGAGTGGTGATTTTTTTTTTATTGTTGTTCCTTTTGGGGTCAGTAATTCCTTACCCCAACATTTCATGTGTTAAACTAATTAAAAGAAGCATACCTTATCCCGTGATTGATTTTCAAATTCAATTATCACTTATTTCTCTATGGTTTAATTTAATTAAATTGAGCAGCAGATCAAATATTGATTTTAATGAAATTTTGATTAAGATTTGAGCAATTATCAAACACAATTTTTCATATCATCCCTGCATTTCAAATGGAACTAACCTGAAAACCAATTTTCTTTTAAAATAAGTGATTTTTTTATATTATATAAACCTCAGGCCATTTTCAGAAGTAAAGGAAAAATGGCCTCTCAATCCTTTTATTAGCAAAGATAAGCGGCGACGTCTGACTTGGGTTTTAAAAAGCTTAATCCAGTTAGTCATCTCATCTCCAGTCTTGAAAGCAGAAAAACAATAGAATCAATTCTTTCGATAAACATTAATTTAGCATCTACTATGGACAAGGCACTGTCGTGCACCAACATTAATAAGGCGAGCTGATCCTACGGCCAGTTTTAATGTGTGGCAGAATTAGGGCACACTTGAAAACTTTCATTTTATTAAATAAATAACCAGAGAATACATGTATTCCAACTCTCAAAATTACTGTTGTATAATTGATGTGTGTAGGCTCAGTGTTGGGAGAATATCTGTACATGTGATAGCGTAAGTTATCAATAGTATCACACTAGCAATTAACCGTCAGTAAAAACGTTTAATAAGTTAAATATTTGGTTTGATGGTTAAGTGCTAACACTTTCTAGCCCATAGCTATCGCAGCAGCACCACCTAGAGGACTCTAAAAAGTAACACATGTTCATTTCCCCCCAACATGCCATTCTTCCTGTTTAGAGGAAGAGAAAGGTAACTCCTGAGTTTCAACATCTCATGTCATTCAAAGCATTTCAACTCTATGCACATCATCTGGCATCTTCTTAAATCCTGAAATGTTTAAATAGCTAAGTGAAATATTCTCAAACTCACAGTGCAATTGGGCAGAGGATTCCAATTCTCCTCCTGGAAGGGCGGGTGGTACTGGTGTGTGTGCAGGAGTATTCCAGGCGCTGGGACATGCTGACTGAGCCATGGCTGTCCCCCTCAACCCCGACACACATCTCCTTGTTCTGTCTTGATCCAAACTAAGCACACGAGTGCCTAAGCTGACTGGACATCAGGTCATATTCCAAAGCTACTGTCCAACATTTATGTAGAGGAGTGGAGAATAAATCAACTTTCTTTTGTCAAAATGGCTTACACCACATCCACTTATGAATTCCCCTCCACTGGCCAAACTGAACCAATGTTGGTAGGAGGAAAGGAGGGGGTTGAGAGCGCAATAGCAAAGCATTTCTTTCTTCCTTCCTTCTTTCCTTCCTTCCCTTCCTTCTTTCCTTCCTTCTTTCCTTCTTTCCTTCCTTCCTTCCTTCCTTCCTTCCTTCCTTCCTTCCTTCCTTCCTTTCTTCCTTCCTTCCTCCCTTTCTTTCTCTTTCTTTTCTTTTCTTTTCTTTCTTTCTTTCTTTCTTTCTTTCTTTTTTTTTTTTATAGTTCTCATTCTATCTCCCATTATTTTTTCTCAAGCAGGAAACTGCCTTGGAGACATAAAAACCAGCACTTCCGTTATTTGGTCTCAGAATTTCAGCAGAGTTTGCTGACTCTGGGTGACTGCCACTCTCCAGGGGAATGGCAGCAATGCATTTAATACATAAGACCCACGAGGAGCACTCATCTTTATTTCCACGGGAGGGAGCTGTCTGCCTCAGTGACATGGGACTCGCTGGCATTTTGCCAGGCAAGGCATTAAATATAGAAATCTGAGTTAACCTGCACTTTGAAGTCATGGTGCCTACCTGTTAAAGTTGGGGTGAGGGAGAGAGAGAACAGTAGCTCATTCATGGGCAATTCTCTAAATTTTAGGTAATGTATTTGGACCCAGTTTAGCAAAGGAATATTAGGTTTTGCCTAGAGAAATCTCTTCCTCATTACGTATGCTAAAGCCATAGGTAAAGTCATACTAAACTGTAATAATGTTGGTTCTTTGAATGTCTTCATTTTTTTTTTTTACTTGCTTTCCCTCTATTCCACCTCCACACTTATTCACCCAATGAGTGTCAGGTTCTCCTTTATGGCTCAGCTAAGATATCATTAACTCCAGAAGCCTTTCCAGGACCCCTGACACTGGGTCAAGGTGACCTTCTCTGTGCCCCAATTGCACCCTATATTTCTAACATTAGAAACCCTGATGTACAGTTTTGTAATTACTTGTTAACCATTCCCCTCCCTCCCAGTTGCCAGGAAAGCAGGGCATATTTCTTTCTTATTCACGGTCCCTACATCTCCTTGGTTCTGGCTCAAACACTCTATCAGTATTACTGAAGGCATGCTTGCCCTCTCTAAATACAACTTACACTGGGAAGGGCTCTGAAGTTCCATACATAGTCTCCACTTCTTCAACTTCCAAACATGTGCCTCCTTACTCCCATTTTGCTTCTCCACTTACCTTGTTCTCTTAACCCCTGAACTGGTCCGAAGAAAGGCCCATGATTCTACAAGGAAAGCTGCTTCTTGCCAGTCAAGGTCTATGGCAAATTCTGTTTGGCAACCTCTTCAGCATCTCCAGACTCATTCTAGGATCCACGGACAACTCATCTCAATTCCTGAATCAGCTGCAAAACAAGTCGTCACCAAAAATGTTTAGAGAACGGATCTTTCCGGGATGGCTGTGTGCTCTTAGGAAGTAGCAGTCAACTGGCAGGGAGATGAGACCACCTCCTCTTCCCATGCAGGTGACAAAGTGCTCTTATCTCTGGCATGCAGTTGGAATACCAGTATAGAAGGAAGACAAAGGAGTTCAACTTTGTGTCTATTGCATCCATGGAAGAACTACAATCTTTTGGAACTAGAAGAGTATAGGACCATCGACATAACTTGAAGAGTATACAGTAGGCACTCAAATACAGAGTCAGAGCCATCCTAGAAGTTCCAGACTGCTGTGAAATGAGATTTACCACTCTGGGTCCTTATTCTGTCATGTGACTTGTTTGCCTCAAAGACTACATCTGCAAAATGGAACCGAGTCTGCCAAGCTCCAAGAGCCATTGTGAAAGCAAATGAGAGGGCACATCCAAGGCATTCAAACTATGCCTGGCTAATAAACACTGAGGAATTATGTGTTAATAGAAGGGCCACAAACTGTTCCTCATCTAATAGCTGTTGTCTTTAGTTGTTAAAGGTCTGGATTTATTATTAACCATTTTAACATTTAGATGGCATTTCACTGTTTAGATCCTGGCAGAAGTTTAATTAGGGAATAAAACTTATAGCAAAATTATTCTAGTATATATTAAATGCAAACCAGTAAATAGATCCTGAGACTAAGAACAAGTTAGAAATCATTGAGATGCAATGAAGGGGAAGCAATACATATAGCTGCATTGTTTTGCTTATTTTCACACTTATAATGTATAGTTGGGAATCTACATTCAGAGTACAAGTAAATATTTTTCAGTCAATTTCTCTCAATAAAGTCTTTATTCATGCATAAAAGTGGTTTTTTTTTTAATACTGGAAACTGGCAAAACAAGAGATGAGAATGTTACAAAACTGACAAAAGATACCAAGCCCCAATTTCAAGAGGTACAACGAATCCCTAGCAGGATAAATACAAAGAAAGCCACACAAAATAGAGCTGCAATGTATGCATGATACAGTTTCTCCACATCCTTACCAGCATTTGGTGGTGTCATTGTTTTTTATTTTAGCCATTCTGATAGGTGTGTAGAACCATCTGTGTATCTGCTTCAATGGAAAGTCTTTTGCCCACTTTTTAACTGCATCATTGTCTTTTTACCGTTGAGTTTTGAGAATTTTTTCATTATTTTATTGTTTAGATTATATTTAAATAATGTACTTAAATATCACTTATCATTCATGGTGTGCAAATATTTGCTCCCAGTCTATAGTTTGCCTTTCATTTTGTTAACATGGTCTTCAGGGAGCAAAGTTTTTAACTTAGATGGAAGTATAATTTATTATTTGTGTGTGTGTGTTGTGCTTTGTTGCTAAGTCTAAGAACACTTTGCCTAACCCTTGAATATATTTTTTATTACATGTTTTTCTTAAAGTTTTATCGTTTTACATTTTACATTTAAATCTGTAACCCATTTTGAGTTCATCTATATCTAAGGGGCGAGCCTTACGTCAAGGATTGTTTTTTTTGTTTGTTTGTTTCTCCAACACCATTTCTTGAAAAGCTATACTTCCTCCACTGAAAGCTTTTGTCAAAAATCAGTTAGATATAATTGTGTGAGATGATTTCAAGGTCCTCAATTCTGTTAAATTGATGTGTGTTTACCTTCCACTAATTTTGAAAGTAGGTTCTGAGATTTCTCCAACTTTATTCTTCTTTTTCAAAATTGTTTTAGCTAATTATATTTCTTTTGTATATTTATATTTAATTATATTTATTTATATTTAATTATATTTATTATATTTAATAATTTCTTATATTTAATTATATTTATTATAATTGTTTAGTTAATTATATTTCTTTTGCTTTTTGATATAAATATTAGAATACCCTTCTCTGTGAAAAATCTTGCTTGGATTTTGGCTGAAATTGTTAAGCCTATAC
The DNA here is from genome assembly GCA_004026805.1 of Lasiurus borealis. Classification (NCBI taxonomy): domain Eukaryota; kingdom Metazoa; phylum Chordata; class Mammalia; order Chiroptera; family Vespertilionidae; genus Lasiurus; species Lasiurus borealis. Next base: position 2,752 of record PVJN01058276.1, on the reverse strand, counting down.
ATCAATTTGGAGAGAAGTGACATACCCCCATTTATCTTCTTCTTTTCTTTTGATCAGTGGTTTGTAGTTTCCAGCATATGCATGTTTTGTTAGGATTATACCTGAGTATTTTGTTTCTAGGAGTTGTTTATGTAGATTCTTTGGCTTTTTCTCCATATTAAATCATTTTATCTCCAAATTGAGTTTTATTTCCTTACTTTCATCTTTTCTGTCTTTTCTTTTCTTTTCTCGCCTTACTGTACTGGATAAAATTCCCAGCACTAGGTTGAACAAGAATAGTGAGAGAGTATAGGTATCCTTTCCTTGTTCTAGATTTTAGGAAGAATGCGAGTAGACTTTCAACATTAAGTATGTTATCTGTAGCTTTTTTATCGATGTTCCTTATAAAGTTAGATGTTCTTTTATTACTAGTCTGCTGAATGTTAAATCATGAATATTAAATAGTCAAATTATTTTTCTGCATCATGTGATTATTTTTTTTCTTTAGCCTGTTAATATAGTGAATTACATTCCCTGATATTTGAATGGTAAAAAAGCCTTGCATCCCTGGGATAAACTCAAGTTCATAATTGGATAATGTTCTTTTTATATGTTGGTAATTCTTTTATCAAATATTTTGTTAAGAATTCTACATGTACTCATAAAGGATATTAATCTGCAGCTTTCTTTTCATTTTTCATTTTTGTATGTATGTGGGGAGAGATACTGTCTTTGTCTGGTTTTGTGTCAGAATAATGCTAACTTCATAAAATGTATTTGGAAGCTTTCCTCCCATTTTCTTATTCTTTAAACATTTTATAGAATTCTCTATTGAGTCTCCCACGGAGATTTCTTTGAGGGAAATTTTCAAACTATTAATATAATGTTTTTAATATAAAAGGGCTATTCCAATTATGTACTTGATATTGGATGGATTTTTGTGGTGAGTAGTTTTAAGGAATGGGTCCATTTCAGTGAAGTGTGAGATGATTTGAATGACCTCTATTCTGTTGCATTGATCTGTGTGTTTACCCTCCACTAATACCATGAAAACAGTATGTCTTGAAATTGTGTTCTTTCTCAAACTTTACTCTTTTCCAAAATTGTTTTAGCTATTATATGTGGAGTTGTTCATATTGATCCCTATCTTTTTTATATCTACAGAGTACTATGGCATTCCATCTTTCATTCCTGATACTGCTAATTTTTTTTCTCCCATTCGTGTATTTGTCCATCTTGCTAGAGGTTTGTCAATTTTAATGATCTTTCCAAAGAACTAACTCTTTGTTTCGTTGAATTTTATATGTTATTTTTCTGTTTTAATCTTTAATTTCTGCACTTACCTTTATTCAATTGTATTGCTTTATGAAATTACTTTAGGTTTATTTTGCTCTACTTTTTCTAAGTTCTTGATATAAAAGTTCACTTTAAGATGTTTCATCTCTTCTAATGTATGCACTTAGTATTATAATTTCTCTCGTTGTTTTAATTGTAGTTCACAATTTTTATATGCTATATTTTTATTTTCATTCAGTTCAGTGTAATTGTTTTTATTTCCTTCTGTGACTCATTAGGATAATCTAAGATTGTTGGTAGAGTATTAAATTTGACAATAAAAGAGTAATCAAGCTTTCAGATTAATTTAAATTGGCTAATTGAAATAAGTGAATAATCAAGAAAACAATTGTACTGGACAAAAAGCTGTTTCTAAAGTATTAACTAAAATTTCAATTGGTAGTTCATCTCATGGTAAAATTGCTTAATATGTAATGAACATAAAATAGGCATATTTTTGTGCAAGAATTAAAATTTAAAGTTACAAAGATTGCATTAAAATATTTTACAAAAGTCTCCATTAATCAAAAAAGGGAGCCAAGACCGGTTTGGCTCAGTGGATAGAGCATCGGCTTGCGGACTGAAAGGTCCCAGGTTCGATTGCTTGTGGGCACATCTCACTGTGGGGCATGCAGGAGGCGGCTGATCGATGTCTCTCATCGATGTTTCTGACTTTCTATCTCTTTCCCTTTCTCTCTGTAAAAATACAATAAAATATATTTTTTTTAAAAAAAAAAAAGATAGTAGAATAATATCCGGTAAATAAATTACATCTAGAAAATTTTCACTTTAGAAAATTAATTTCTTTTGTAATGCTAACAGCAAGACACCCATGAAAAACACACATGGTGTCAAAATAAGCCAAAGGAAAAGCGGGGAGGCAAAAATAAAAAGGACCCCAAGTCAATTTTATAGAAAAGATTCCTTTATTAACTCTTGGTCGAGAATATGTTTATATACTTTTAGAAAACAAGTCCAAGACCAAGTGGACTCCTGCCACAGAGAGGAACTGACAGGTCTGCGCCAACCACGAAGGCAAGAGGAGAAACAGTCCAGAGAAGGAAGACGCGGATGACGCCTTGCCATGCGAGCAGTCAGCAGCTGTGCGTCACTACAGGATGCCCAGGACCAAACCAGAGAGGGTCGGACCTGCAATGCCACCATTTGTCCAGCATCCAGATACCATTGCTGCTGTGTACACATAAGGAACTGTTTGATATTGAAACTGGGACTCAGAACTGTTGGACACTGAAGTTGGGACTCAAACATTTTTTGTTTTTATAGGTTTATTTCTAGCCTGCAGAGGCAAGATGTTTTTAAAGAAAAGAATTGGGGGGCGGGGGGAATCAGATACAGAGGCAAAGATACAGACTGTCATACTACAGCAGGAAATCAGGGGAGGTTGTGGGGGCGGGGGTTGTAAGAGACCGACTGAAGG
>PVJN01058275.1:0-12210 GCA_004026805.1 Lasiurus borealis | reverse complement strand
GTGTGCGCCTCAGGGGGTGTGAATGCGGGGCGCTGGCCAGTGTGTGTGCCAGGGTGTGTGAATGCGGTGGGCTGGCCAGTGTGTGCGCCCCGGGCCGCCCTGTTTATCGGAGTGGTGTGCGACGGAGCCCATCTGGACAGTTTGGAACAAACCTGGGACATTCCTTGGATTCGTGACTATGACTTGCAGCTGGGGAGGGAGGTGGTGCAATATTATGAGCCGCAGATGGAGCGTCCCGTTAGCCGTGGGGGGACAGATGGGCAGCTAGGTCTCCGTTCACAAACCGGCCGTGTCTCCTGGGCTGGACAAGGGGCAGCATTTGTATTTTTCAGTGGAGTCACATGATCCGTTTGTACTGGAGTCATTTTAAACAGCAACAGCAAGAGAGAAAACTAGCTCATCTGAGGATGGATTGCTTGTTTGTTTTTATATATATATTTTATTGATTTTTTTTCAGAGAGGAAGGGAGAGGGATAGAAAGTCAGAAACATCAACGAGAGAGGAACATCGATCAGCCGCCTCCTGCACGCCCCCCACTGGGGATGTGCCTGCAACCAAGGTACATGCCCTTGACCGGAATCAAACCTGCGACCTTTCAGTCCGCAGGCCGACGCTCTCTCCGCTGAGCCAAACCGGTCTCGGCAGGATGGATTCTTTGAAAGTTCTTTGCTGTCAAATGTCATTTTGCACTTGGGTCACAAGAAAATTTTCACATGCATTTCACTCCTGAGAGGTATTTGTAAGTTTCTCCTGACTAGTCTTTCTTGGAGAAAGTATGATAGTCAACTAAAGTCAACTGAATAATGTGATCCGGTCATCCAAGGGAAAAACAAAGGTTTGTTGGGCCATTTAAGATGATTTTGAAAGTTGTTGATCCCGAAGGAGAGAAGCATCCAGAATAAACAATTCCAACAGCCCACGGCCAGGGCCATTTTATTGATTAAGCTCAGCTGTTGGGCAACAATTGTTGAGCCCGGGGGTTACATATACTTAAGAATATCCAGACTTACCTACCAATAAAACACATGTCTGCTGTACAGTTGACCCTCTCATCTGGAATAAATGTTCCTTGTTTTTTGTTCCCACCGATAAAATCAAGTTCATGAGAGGAGCCATCCCAGCGTCTCTGAGTTAACTTGTAAAGAATGCTGGACTGTCCTATCTCCTGCCCCGCTCTGTATAATTCCTCTGCCGAGTGAACCATGGGAAATTACCAACACATGACCATTTCTTGCCTGTGAAATCGGCGATTTGATATGGTTCGGCCTAATGCATTTTAATTCTGTTGTTAAAAATAGCTTCCATAGGCGCTGAGGAGTAATAGCTGATTATAATGTGTGTTTCCTGGGTAACTGGATGTCTGTTGTTTTTGTGTGTGTGTTTTTTAAATATATATGTATTTTATTGATTTTTTACAGAGAGGAAGGGAGAGAGATAGAAAGTCAGAAACATCAATGAGAGAGAGACATCGATCAGCCGCCTCCTGCACGCCCCACAGTGGAGATATGCCTGCAACCAAGGTACATGCCCCCGACCGGAATCGAACCTGGGACCTTTCAGTCCTCAAGCCGACGCTCTATCCACTGAGCCAAACCGGTCTCTGCTGTGTGTGTGTGTGTGTGTTTAACTCTAGAGGATATAGTTTCACACCTGGGGATGGTACCTAAAACTTTACAACGTGAATCACAGCGGTTCGTTCTGTTATTTGCCAGCCATAGAGATGTCTTATTTGTCTTAATTTTTTAAAATGATGAACTGCCTATCTTCTAGCTATCAATGTTTTTTAATTCTTGTTAATAAGCACCATATTTAAGATTTTTATAAACTAATTACATCCCAGCATTTTTCTGTCCTATCAACTGGACGCCAATATCATAAGATAATGACAGACATTCTTTGGGGGGGGGAATGGGGATTTTGAGGTAATAGAAGCATCTGGAACCCTGAGCTTTAAAAAAAATAGCTACTTGCTTGCTAATCTTCGCAAGCCCACGATGGCGATATCATTTGTATCATTTTCCAACGATGTTTACCGGGAATACCTACCTCTGAATAACCTCCCGGAACTAGCAATCCTCCATACACAGCCTGAACGACTCTCTTCCACGCGAGTCCCTTTCTAGAAGGGTCTGTTACAAGTTGGCCACGCTCTCCCGTCCCCAGATGCTATCTGTTATTTTTTTTTCCGGCTTTTGGTCCATTCCAAAACACACATGTGCTTGACCTAAGAGTTTTGCTAAAGGAATATTATCCCTCTCCAGGGAAATGAAAGCAGCATGTCTCAACACGAGTTTAGAAATCTTTAAAACAACTAAAGACGAAAAAAAAGCACCAGATTCTTCTTCTCGCTGCGCTCTGTGGAAATGAGATTTGCAGGTTTCTTCGTGGCCATTGTCAGTGCCTCCTGCGGGGCAGGATCAGAGCGGGGGGTGCTAAGCAGCTTACAGACCCTCCGGGCTGCGGTGATTACGCGGGTATATTTAGCAGCTGTCATAATAGCCACGCGTCAGCCGAGGTGCCCCGACGGACACTGGCAAATGAAGATCCCCCCCCCCTGACAAGAAAAATCCCCCAAATGAACTATCCGCATGGCAAGGAGCAGAGAGCTCTTTGCTCAGCAAAGTGATGTTGTAAGATTTCAGGGAAAACAGTGACTACGGCTCATTGATTACCGTCATGTATGTCTCCCAGGGCTGAGTAATCCTCAGAGAGGGGAGGGGAGGGGGTGTGTGTTAGAGGCCCGCTTGGTTCTCTGCTTATATAACTCTCCACAGTTTAGGCCGTGTGTACACTGCCTCGGAGTAGGTTAAGATCAGCAGTCACTTAGGAACAGATGCCGCATAGAAAAGACGGTGTTTCCATGGCAAATCGCTGTCCAGAAAAGAACCCGACATTGTGTTTCCAACCAGCGTGGACATGTATACGGTTCCTTCTCCTGGGTTTACACATTCTCATTCCACATCAGTAATTGCTGACAGATGAAGGTCTAAGACTGCGATTTCGTCTGTAACAAAAAGTTACAATAAAATAACCGCAGTATGTGATTAGCTAATTTAGGATGACTATGCTCTACAGGAATATTCCTTGCTAACCATGAGATGCATGAAATATATCCAGAGATCCGTGGAGAAAATAACTACCCTATACAAATGCACATAGGGTGGTGCCCTGACTGGTGTGGCTCAGTGGATAGAGCGTCAGCCTGTGGAATGAAGGGTCCCAGGTTCAATTCTGGTCAAGGGCATGTATCTTGGTTTCGGGCACATCCATAGTGGGAGGCCTGCAGGAGGCAGCTGATCGATGTCTCTCTCTCATTGATGTTTCTAACTCTCTATCCCTCTCCCTTCCTCTCTGTCAAAAATCAATAAAATATATTTAAAAAAGAAACAAATGCACATAGGGAGATCAAATTTGTGTGGCAATTGCAAGATTAACTTTTACTGCCTAGCTTGCATGAGTAGCTCCATTTCACAGCTCTATGTCCAGATGTACCTCAATAACAGCAGTTTTTTTGCAGCTCGTTGGATATAAGAGGCGGGTTGGTTGGGAGAGAAAGTTCTGTGTCATTCATACGGCGGCTGTGAGGCGCATCCATTTGATCTGTAGGCTTGCTTCCTGTCTCAGTGGCTCGAGAGATGTTTTGGGGTCCCCGGAAGGGATCGGAGGGCCAGGCTTTGCTCCTCTGTCTCCCCTCTCTGCCCTGTGGAGACAGTGAGTTCCTTGAGAAGGGAGAAGCCTTCCCCAAGCGACAGGGAGCTTCCGTCTGGGAAGCAGCTTCGCTTCGCCGTGGGGGGACTCGGGCCCAGTGCCAGCGGTTCTCCCCGGGAGGTCTCAGGGGCCCCCGAGAGACGGAACCCGCCTGCAGAGTTGCAACCTGTTCCCCTCAATCCCCAGCGTGTGTAAGGGCCACTGGGAGAAGAGGCGAGGGACGTCCATCGGCGGCCCCTGTCCCCGCACAGAAGGCAAACTTCCCCTTGCACAGCGGCCTGATGACAAAAGCATATGTCACTGCACTTAGTTACTAGCGCCTTCCGCGGATGAAGCAAACCAGCTCTGGAAGCTTCTCTTCTCTGACCGGGGACCTCCAGGTCACGGGTGAAAGGAAAGAGCCAGCAGATGGCCTCTGGGGTCTGAGACCCCACTGGTGGAGTTTAAAAACCGTTAGTTCTCCGGCTCAGGAACCCAGGACACAGACTCGGTGCTCCTGATTTCCTTCTCCCTCCGCCTGCCCCGTGGTGCGGTCAGTCAGGTATGACCGTTGCCCCATTAGTGTTGGCCTTCAGACACAGCAGGGAAAAGTCAAACTGAGGCTACTGTACCTCACCAAGTGTCCTCAGCTCCAGTGATGTGACCAGAGAGAAAGTGGCGGCCAATATTTGACAGAAAGAATGTTGTTTTGTTGTACATTCAGTGTGGCCACCATGCTGTCTTTTTTATTTTTTTTATTAATGTGTTACATGTATACATATCTTCCATTGCCCCCCCACCCACTCGCATGCATACCCTAACCCCCCAGTGTCTTGCATCCATTGGTTTGCTTATCTGCATGCACACAAGTCCTTCAGTTGATCTCTTATCTACCCCACCTCTCCCTAACCTTCCCGCTGTAACTTGACAGTCTGTTTGATGCTTTACTGCCTCTGTATCTATCTTTTTGTTCATTAGTTTCTAATGTTCTTTATTATCCACAAATGAGTGAGATCATGTGGTGTTTTTCTTTCATTGACTGGCTTATTTCATTTCACATAATGGTCTCCAGTAGCAGATAACTCAATCTAAGTTAGGAGGAAAATCTGGTCATTTGAGAAACTAAGGTAATGATGTTCCTTTAAGATAAAATTCTCAGATGTGAAGTCTTGAGGATGCCTGAGACCGTGTTTAAGAAATACTACATGTAAGGGGAAAATCTGTAACGTGATAGATGTTATAATAAACACAACTGCTAACTCAGGTATGTACTTTGGGCATCAGACCTGGTTATAAAATTATCACCTAGTTGAGCAGTTAGTAAACGATGAATCATGGACCACATTGGGCCTGACACCTGTTTTTGAATGGCTCATAGATTAGAAGTGGGTTTTATATATCTAAATGGTTAAAAGAAAAATCAAAAGAAGAATATCTTACAATAGGCGCAAATTACATGAAATTCATATTCATGTCCATAAATAAAATTGTATTGCAACACAGCCCTGCCCATTTGTTTTCATATTATCTAAGGCTGTTTTTGCACTATTCTGAGAAAGTCAAGTCATTGCAACAGATTGTATGTGGCCCGCAAAGCCCAGAATATTTACTATCTGGCTCTTTCCCAAAAGAGTTTACTGGCCTCTGGTGTAAAGGATCCTTCTTGTGCTCATTTGAAGTTTTGTTAGATGATGTTCCAGATGAAATCCCGATAGTTAAAATTGCTTGCGGAGAACTGGTAAACCCCGGAGGATTTGCTAACATGCCTGCTCAGCACAGGGCTGCATGAAGGCATGATTGTTGCCTGAGTTGTTGAAAGCCTCCGTCCTATAAGTGAAATCCTCAAGTTGTGCCAAAGCGCTCATTGTGCAGCAGGTGGGAGAGGGTCTCGGCGGGATAGATGGTGATGGATGGAGACTTGACTTAAAGTGATGAACACACAGTACAGTGTTCAGATGACGTGCTGTGGAATTGTGTACCTGAAACTTGTATAATTTTGTTAACCAGTGTCACCCCAAGAAACTCAATAAAAGGGGGGCTATCATTCAGAATTAAAGGTCAGATAAAGAGCTTCACAGACAAGAAAATGCTAAAGGAGTTCATCACCACCAAACCAGTATTACAAAAAATGTTAAAGGATCTTCTTTAAGAAGACCAAAAGAATAAAAGATAAAAAAACATGAATAATAAAATATTAAATATATGTCTATCAAAAAGCACAGTTCACAAAAATAAATTTGATTTCAATAAAATTAATAACTTCTGCCTTAAGAGGACACTGTTAAGAGAATGAAAGGATCAGTCACAAACTAGAAGGGATAGTATGCAAATCACACATCCAATTAATGACTTGCATTCAGAATAAAGGACTCTCAAAAACAAGCAGCCTAATTTTGAAAACTCTCAAAAACAAGCAGCCTAATTTTGAAAACATGGGTAAAAGATTCGAACAGACATTTCACAAAAGATGCACATTTGGAAAATAAGTCCATGAAAAGATGCTCAACATTACTAGTTATTGTGGAAAAACAAATTAAAACCATGAGAACATTACATATCTGTTAGAATCACTGAAAGTGTTTTAAAATGTTGGAAAGGATGTGAAGATATTGACACTCTCATGCCCTGGGAGGAATGTAAAATGGTACTATCACTTTGGGAAAAAAAACTGGCAATTTCTTTAAAAGTTAAATATGTACTTACAGTATGATGCACCCAGCCAGCAATTCTATTTCTGGGTATTAACCCAAGAAAAACAAAAGCATATGTCCATCGGCTTTGTATATGAATATTTATAGCAGCTTTATTTATAATAGTCAAGAACAAGAAAACACTCAAGTGCCCCCACAGGTGAATAGATAAACACACTGTGGTACGTCCATCCAACCAAATCCTACTCAACAATACAAAGGAACCAGCTATCCATTTTGCAACATTGATGAATCTCAAAATAACTGTGCTGAGTGAAAAAAGCTAAGACAAAAAAAGCATAAACCATAGGATTTCATTTATGGACAATTGTAGAAAATGCAAAGTAATTTTAGTGACAGAAAGTAGGTTAGTGCTTGCCTGGGGAAGAGGCTCAGAGAGACAAGATGGTAAGAGGACAAAGGAGCAAGAGGGAACTTTAGCAGTGACCTGTCCGTTACCTTGAGTGTGGTGAGGGTTTTATGGGCATATCCATTTAAACTTTTCAAACTCACAGCTTAAGTCTCTGCAACGTATTGTACATCAATTACCCTCAGTGAAGCTATTTTTGAAATGGATACAACTTTGTATTTAATACACAGACTTCTAGTACTTTAAGGATATAATATGTACCTACATTTACAAGGATTGGGAATATATGAGCTTTTATTTTTAAATAGAGGTATATCAATAAAAAATTTTTGGTGCCTGTTGAAAAAAAAGATCAAAGTATATACAGTGGTACCTCGAGATACGAGTTTAATTTGTTCTGTAACCTTGAGGCGTGGGAAACTATGAGAGGCTCGAGTCGTGGTAAACTGGTGGGTCATGTGCAGCCGGCCGATCCGTGCGATGACTCCAATCTCAAATGTTGCTCGAATTTCAAAGTAAAATCGCTCGCTTGATGGCTCGTATCTCAACATTCTCGTATGTTAGGGCACTCGTATCTCGAGGTGCCACTGTACTCCTACCCCTCGTATGCTACACAGAAGACCCACTTATTTTAGATAGAAGCCCCAGAAAAGAGGCCTCGGGATTTTTGTGAAAGCAGTTGGTACCCCATCAAGATGCAGGAATCTTGAGGGTGTCTGAGAACCGTGGAGGGAGGGAAGGGGAGGTGAAAGGAAAGAGGGAGGGAGAGCAGGAGGGAGAGAGGGTACCACAGATGGCTGCTGGCTTCAAACAATATAAAAAGCCACAGATCTTCTTCATCTGAACTGGGGAGGAGAGGATATTGAAGGTATAGAATGGTTGCTTTTGTGTGTTTTCATGAGGCGCTTTCTCAGTGTAGTTGCAGCATCACAACTTTTGTACTTAGTATCTCCCCCCGAAATCACATCGTATGGCCACCAGCGGGTAGACACGAGGAAACTGAGTTATGGGGAGAAAACGCAATGCACCCCATCTTTGACTCAGGTATGTGTGAACTGGGGATGGATGAAGTAGAGGTTTTGTTGTTTGAAAGGAGTTTTACGGAGGAAAAACTCCAATGAAAACCCATCAGATGTTTACCGGGTCAATATGAATAAACACCCCGGTTTTTGTCTGAATAAATGAGTATTTCTGGACTTCTCAAATGCCCATTTGCGGACAATTTGGGTAGGCCACATGGAACGTGATCATATACATAAATTGATGGGGTGGAGTGTGTTATGACAGCCTGTGTTAGTACATGTGAAAACTTAATGTTGGCCCTATCCCGTTTGGCTTGGTGGCAGGATATAATATGTACCAGCAGACTGAAGGTGGCAGGGTGGATTCCGGTCAAGGGCATGTACCTTGATTGCAGGCTTGATCCCCATCCCCTTCAGGGAGCATGCGGGAGACAACCAATCTATCTGTCTCTCTCTCATCCATGTTTCTCTCTGTGTGTGTCTCTCTCCCTTCCTTCCACTCTCTCTAAAAACCTATTGAAAAATATCCTAGGGTGAGAATGAATACCAACAACAACAAAAGAATTATAGAGGGTCTGTAGCCGGTCAAGTTCCTTGACAAATAATTCCCGAGTCTTCAAAAGCAGCACGACTCTTCCCAAGCTGTGCCCGGGAGATGGTCTGGTTGGCAAGGAGCTTCTAGAAACTCTTGGGCTGTGCCAATACCACTGCCCCTTGCTTTTCCTCATAAAGTGGTTTCCAGAAAAGGAAGCCCTGCCACCCCCAGGATGCCTCAGGACAGGGGGTTCCGATGTTCCTTTTCCTTCCCCTGCAATGAAACGGCTCTGAGGTCCCCGCGCCGCTGCCCAGGCCTGGAGCCCCGCCCAGGGAGAGAGATGCCCAGTGCACGGTGGGCAGAATTCTGTGCCTGCGGCCCCCACAAGGCCGCATTGTGGGGACAGAAGCGGCTCGCATTGTCCATTGTTCCCGGCTCCGGCTCGGGCCGCCAGCAGCCAATGCATTCTGCAGCGCCTGGCGTGCGTGGCCGCTGTTTATTTCGGGGCCCAGCACAGTGATGCTCTGTGCACCCCGCAGCCTCTCGCCCGGCCTCCGACTGTTCGCCTCTTCCCTCGCCTTCCGCTCCTCCAGCCTCGCTGCTTTCCCAACCCCAAGCTTGTGACTGGTCGCCTTCCGTCCCCTGGAATGGCGAGGTGGCTGCGTTTCCCCCAGCTCGGAGAGAAACACACTTTGTTCTCGCATCTGGCCCGGCCCTCCTCCGGCCCACAAACATTTATTAAGCACCCGCAGAGCGCAGAGCGCCGGGCCCGGCCCTCTTGGGGGGACTGCAGGCCCGGACAAATGTCCGCCGTGGCAAACAGGCCCCGTCTCTCCCCGGGTGTCTCCACCCCCACAAGCGTGGCCTCCTGGGCTGCAGCGGAGGGAAATTGAGAAGCAGCTCTTTCAAAATTACCATTTGCCGGTTGACTTTGGATCTTATCTGAATTGCTTCATGCAGCTGGAGGGAAAAAAAAATAAATTAGCATGACTCCTCACAAGGGAAGGTACTATTTATTCTGAATTCCCGAGCAGAGTTTCTCAAACTTGAATGTGCACTTGCGTCTCCTGGGGATCTGGTTCGGTGGGTCTAAGGTGGAGCCTGAGACTCGCTCTGTTTCAATGACCTTGAGATGATGTGGATCAGCGGACCACCACACTGAGTGGCAAGTGTTAGATCCGTGGATCTCAGCGTTGGCCGTGCCTTGGGCTCCCGTGGAGAGCTTTCAGAAATACTGATGACCGCCGAAACCGGTGTGGCTCAGTGGAGAGAGCGTCGGCCTGCGGACTGAAAGGTCCCTGGTTCGATTCCGGGCAAGGGCACGTACATTGGTTTCGGGCACATCCCCAGTAAGGGGCGTGCAGGAGGCAGCTGATGGATTTCTCTCTCATCGATGTTTCCAACTTTCTATCCCTCTCCCTTCCTCTCTGTGAAAAATCAATAAAAATATACTTTAAAAAAATACTGATGACCAAGGACAGAGGGGGGAAGGGAAGAGGAAAAATTTAAAAACAAATACTGATGCCCAAGCCACACCCCCCAGAATTCTGGTTTCACTGGTCAGCGTGTGGCCTGGGCATAGAGAGTGTTAAAGCCTCCCCGGGTGGTTTTAGGGTGCACGTGGTGGAGATCTAACAGCCTCGCCTCTGGAAAAGTGGGTTTTTCTGCAGGGAATGGAGGATCTATCTTTCTCTGGGTCCTCAGTTAGACGGAGCCACGTTCTCGAGCCTTTGAAGAAGCGGGACGTGAAAAAATCATCCTTTTCACTCTCTGGTTCTCTCCCCGGGACATTGGGCCCCCGAGGGGACCTCAGTCAATGTCTAGAGACGTTTGCTTCACAGCTGGAACGGGGTGCTTCTGGCATTCAATGGCCAGATGCCAGGGATGCTGCCACATACCCCACAATCCCCAGACCAGCCCTCCACGTCGAACAGCGAGCCAGCCCTCCTGTTGACGGTGCCCGGAGAGGGTCACGTGGTGTGACATTAGACCACCGCCCTCCACGCACAGGGAAGTTCAATGCCGCTTTCTTTCTTCCATGACTGCTGAGAGTGAGTCACTAACGGCGTGCACTTCATAGCTTTTCTTTGGTATCTGATTCTATTTGACAACATGCTAGTTTCCTTCTCTGTCAAATCAGGCGACAGAAGTACAAGCTCTCAACGTCTCTCTCAGTTCAAATATTCTGTGGTTGGGAGCGGGAGAGGGAATCACTGTTCAGTGCTTCTAGAGCCTCTGCTCCTGCTGATGGAACGTTCTGGAAATGGATGGGAGGGATGGTTATACAGCATAGTGGATGTATTTAATGCTACTGCATTAAAGTTTATGTTACGCATATTTTACCACCATAAAAAAACCTTCTGTGATCATTGATTGAACAATAAGCCATATGTTTGCTTGTTTCGATTGTCAGCCTGCCACTCTGCTCCACACTCTCACTACACTCAGCACTCCTGCTTCCTAGCATGTATCCTTTTCTTGAAATCATCGGGATTGGTGTGATTGTCTGGGTAATACCTTTCTGCCCTGAACTAACAGCTTTCTGAGGGAAAAGACCACGCTATTTTTTTAAATATATTTTATTGATTTTTCACAGAGAGGAAGGGAGAGGGATAGAAAGTCAGAAACATCGATGAGAGAGAGACAATGATCAGCCGCCTCCTGCACGCCCCACACTGGAGTTGTGCCCACAAGCAAGGTACATGCCTACGACCGGAATCGAACCTGGGACCTTTCAGTCCGCAGGCCGACGCTCTATCCACTGAGCCAAACTGGTCTCGGCAAGACCACGCTATTTTGTTCTCCACACCACTTAAGTGTGCTGGTCCACCGATCTGCATCATCTCAAGGTCATTGGAAACAGAGCGAGTCTCAGGCTCCGCCTTAGATCTACCAAATCAGATCCCCAATGTCCAGCCCAGTTTTACCGGGATCTGGTCAGCGTGCCACAGGTACCTGTGGGATGGCTGGATCTGCTACGAGTAATGTACGCATGTTCGCCTCTGGGAATGGACGTTGGACTTATCCGCACACTCAGATTTACTGTCTTCTGTTTCTACCAGAGGCGCTGTAAGGTGGGTGTGTGTGGCTTACCACTGTTTTTCTGATGTTACTCTGGGAACTGGCTTAGATCCGGATCACCTGGGGTATTTTATTAATGCCACAGCCCCTCCCCATGGACTCCATTGACCTGCTATAGCCGTGGTCGGCAGACTGCGGATTGTGAGCCACAGGCGGCTGTTTGGCGCCTTGAGTGTGGCTCTTCCACAAAATTCCACGGCCTGGGCGAGTCTGTTTTGAAGAAGTGGCATTAGAGAAAGTGTCAGTTAAAAAAATGTGCCTCTTGGCTCAGTGGATAGAGCGTCGGCTTGTGGACTGAAGGGTCCCAGGTTCGATTCCGGTCAGGGGCATGTATCTTGGTTGCTGCACATCTCCAGTAGGGGGCGTGCAGGAGGCGGCTGATGGATGTCTCTCATCGATGTTTCTAACTCTCTATCCCTCTCCCTTCCTCTCTGTGGAAAATCAATAAAATATATTTTTTTAAAATGTGCCTCTCAAAAGAAATGTCAACCGCTGTGCTGCTGATCTGCGGCTCTGAGGACTGTGAGTTTGCCAGCCCTGGGCCGTAGGATGGGCATCAGTAGTAGTTAAGCTCTCTGTGAGCACCAGGGTGGGGAGCCACCAGATCTGTCCTGGCTCGTGAAATGCAGCCCCAATACCAGCAGCAGCCCCCCCCCCCCCGAGCTTGTTGGAGACCCAGCATCCCAGTCCCCACCCCAGACTAGTGGGGTCAACCTGCATTTTTAGCAAATTCCCCAGGTAATTTGCATACCCAAGTCTATGCAAACTATAGATCCTTTCTGGTTAATGTCCCTTTATGCTAGTCGGCCTCTAGCCCTCTGGACC
>PVJN01058274.1:0-12211 GCA_004026805.1 Lasiurus borealis | reverse complement strand
TCTCCTCTCCTCTCCTCTCCTCTCTTCTCTCCTCTCCTCAGATGTCTGCTTGCCTTTTCCCTCATGGACTATCCAGACAAAGTTCATTTGGCTCAGTTAATCACCCATCTATCTGATTTTGACTAACTTTTTGGGCTAAATGCCTGCATAGCACAGCTGCTCAGCCTATAGATATGCTGCCCTTGGGTCCAGTGCTCACCTCAACCCTCTCAGCTGTGACAGTATGTAGCTATCCTGTGCTAAGGCTGCTCCCTCTCAGGGTCTGTGAGAGGGCAGGCATCCTGTGTCCCATGGGTACCTCATCTGGCTGGGCTACTTGACCTCCCCCAGCCCCATCCTCCACCTCCTGATAACATTGCATTGTTGCCTCCGGGTGCTGGACTCAGGGTGGGCTGGTTTGCATTACCTCATGTAATTTTCTCAACAATTCTCTTATATATAGAACTGAAACTGAGACCCAGTAAGTCAAGGTTACCTGGTAATAAGCAGAGAATCAGCATGAGCACATAGGTCTACATAACTCCAAGACCTATTTCCTTTCCACTCTGTTACCCTTATTTCCCCCTGCAATCAATCCATTTCTTCTTTAGAACCTGCATCCCAAAAAATATAGTCATTTGTTCAAGAGAAAGGCAACCAGGGTGGGATGCTGACAGTAACATACTATGTCTACTCCCTTACCCAGATGCAAGGTTCTCCTTCCAGGAGAGCCAAGTCCCACATCCAGAGCTACCACCCAGCGACCACACCGCACGTGCACTCAGCTCCTCCCCGGGTCAGCTGAGGGGGCAGAGAACAGTCTGGAGATAAATTAAAACAGGTCAATTATGCTCTAAGTATAGTTTAAATGATATCAGAAAAATTGCCTATAGATAAAATTGGATAGCAGCCCTGGCAAACAAGTATAAGTAATTATATAAACTTTATGGTAGTAATTATTTTTCATAAAACTTGGTTACATCCCATCTCCAATGAATCTACCCATAATAACCCTATAGCGTGTATTCATCATACATAAAACCAGGAGTCATTATCAAGTGTGCTATGGATAGGCACTGAGTTTTGTGCCTTCTCCAAAGACCTTGACAGTCTATGGTTCATGCAGCCCATTGGCAAGCTGCCAGGCCTCACAGATACCAGGTGACTCTTTGGCTGAGGCCTTCGTGGAGGCGGGGGGGAGGGGGAGTTGGGGCGGGGGAGAGTGGTGGTGGCATGGGATAGCGTCAATCTTTCAACACTTCTGGGTTTTGTTAGAAACTGGCAGTGTCAGGAGAGGACACACTAATTAAGTGGTGGCCGAGAATGCGAAGCCTGAGAGTTGGCCAAATTGAGTAGCCTCCTCTCACTTCCCCTGGCCTTCCAAGCCAGGCTTCCCTGCTCAGGGACTGAAGGAGACACACAGCAATAGCTCCCTTGCTGGGAGAGCATTAGACTGGGGGCTGAGCATCCCACCCCAGCCTTGCCCAATAGCATGCGGGTGGCCTTGGTATAATCCTCACCTCTTTTCAGGGCCTTTGGTTCTTGATCTATAACGATAAGGATTACACTATGTTACTTTTGTGTTAAATTGGTTCAATAAATCATCCTCCAGTGCATTTTCTGCACCCGGAACTGTGTTTAGTGAAATGGACAGAGTGTCTGAGACACTCCTTGCCTTCTTGATGCTTCCAGATCAGTAGGGAATACGTTGAACAAATAATAATAACAGGTATTATGATGGAGAAATTGAGAGTGTGATAAAATTATTTAACAGGAAATCTAGTACAGCTTATGGGGGCAGGGTTGGTGTTAGGAAGGCTTCCCAGAGGCAGTGTCACCTATGCTAAAGGATAAACCTAAAGGGCAAGGAGGGGAGAAGAAAGGTGCTGGTGGCTGAGCATGGGGTGGAGGTTTCACCCAGAGCCTGGCATTACTTGAGGGCAGGAATCCTGTGTTGGTCTTCTTCATATGCCCTCATTGGAACCTGGTGTACCCAGTCCAGGCCCCACAGCCTGATTTTGGTAGAGCAACCTGTGCTGACGGCCAGATCAGTGCTCTGCCCAGATGTGAGGGTCAGATGAGGTCCCAGAGGCAACAGGAGTCGGAGACCTGAGAGCTACTGACCACATGAGAAAGAGTAATTGTTTCTGTAATGTTTCTTCCTTTTCCCCCTCCAAATGGCAACCACTGGGCCTTTTGCTCCTGGGACAGCTGCCCAGCCACTTCATTTTCAGCTTGGATGTAATTTCAGAGTGTGGACTTTACACTCTTGTGCGTCCCTTCTCCATCTGTGCCTGAGTTGGCAATTCAAAGGAGTGTTCCTCCCTCCTGCCGGGAAGCCAGAAAGGGGCCTTCTCCGTAGGAAGTCCAGCTGCTCCTCTAGGGTCAGATCAGGACTGGAGAGTTCTCCCTTCTCCCACATCAGACCCTCCCAGAGCTGCCAGGGAAACACATCCATGCATGAGGGGAGGGCAGGAGCATCCATTTCCCTAGTAACTTATTTATCATCAGTTAAACAGTTCCACAAGTCCCAAACACAGACACATTGTATTGACTCCCTAAACATAGGGAGGCTCTGCTATCTCAGTTCAAGTGTGAGCTAGCACTGTCAGCTTTGCCTAGGGATCTTGAAGTTGTTTCTATTTAGACGTGAGTGCTCATTATTTCAGAGGAAGTTCCCTGATCTTTCGCTCTTATTCCGAATCAATCCCTTACCCCTATAGACCCTCACTACCACCTCCCTCATCTCTTGGGTCAAGGGAACAGAACATTATTCAAGCCTGGATTGAGGGAGAGTTCATTTTTCCCCACATGACACACAGATTCTAGACATTGTAGCTGGGGTTGGCCTCACACCACCCCATTTCCCTATCTCTTCACCACTCTGTGAGTTACAGTGACTCTACTGACTCGGAAATATTCACACAGTTATATCCCTAAATTGCTCTTCCCACTTAGTTGTCTTAATTATAGGATTGTTACAGGCTCAGATATAATAACAAAAGGAAATATATTGAAACAAGGATGGAATAATCGAGCATTAGATAATAATTATCTAAAACCTACATCTGTAGAACCAACCACAATTATGCATGGAGCAAGATAGTAGTAATAAAGTTCAGCTTATATGATACAAGGCATACAAGATGGTTGGGGAGATAAATGCCACTTGAAAAGAATTCACCAAAGTGTTCAGAGTTTGATTTGTTGACTTTTGATGTGGTTAGAAGATAGAGCATACAGATTGCCAGCTGTCTCATCAAAACTATGGAGAATACCCTGCTTCTTCTTTTACTTGGTGGCAACAACTTGAGAATGGACCATGGCTTTTATCTGGACTTTTAAAACCAAGATAAGAATTAGAGTGAGTTTGAAGTCCCAACTTTAAGGAAGTGATAGCAAAGCTATTTTGCACAGGAAGAAAGATTATATCCAGGCACTTTCTTCTCAGGACCCGGGTCAGGAGGAAGTCCTGTGCCCACCCATTGGCATGTCAATGGCAAAGATATTGTGCTCTGGAGCTAGTCACAAGGAAAGAGGATAGACACATAGCAAACCTCTCTACCATACAGAGATGTGGGAAGGGAAGGAATAGGATGAAGGGCTGAGCGGGACCAGGCATGTTGCTATCAGTCTTAGAATGGCAAGGGGTGTGCTCCAAGCATTCTTTTGTTGTTGTTGTATTTCTTTGTTTTTATTTTTCAATTACAGTTGACATACAATGCCATATTAATTTCATGTGTACAACATAGTGACTATACATTTATATAATTTACAAAGTAATCATCCCAGTCAGTCTAGTACCCATCTGCCACCATATACTTATTAGAATATTATTGACTATATTCCCTATGTTAGTACTTCATTGCCTTTTATGGCTGAATAGTATATCACATTTTGTTTATCCATTCATGAATTGATGGACATTTGATTTGTTGCCATTTTTTGTCTGTTATGAATTATGCTCCCATTAACTTGTGTACCAGTTTTTGTATAGATGTGTTTTCATTTCTCATGAGTATATGCCTCATTGTGCAGTTGCTGGATATTATAACTGTTTAACATTTCAAGGAACTGCCAAATTGTCTCCTAAGGGGCTCTACCTTCCCACCAACAGTGTATAAAGGGTTCCAGTTTTTCCACATCTTAAAAATTTATGTCATTTGTTAAATTTCATCTGTGAAAATTTTGCTCATTTATGTAAAAACCTAGTATCTGATGTGTGTTTCTGTACATATTTAGAAATTTAATTATTTTCAGAAAGGTAGAGTTTGTTATTCTAAAAGTCTTTTTAGCAATTAGTGATTCACTTAATCTCAAGCTAAGCAGAATAAACATCCTGGAAGGGATCACTTTCATTGCTATTCTTACACCATCAAAGCCATTAACTTTTTTGTCTTTAATGGGTAATATATATTGTTTGGCAATTTATGAAGGTCTTTTATATACAGTATCTCTTTTAGTTCTTGAAAGTCCTCTGGTACATAAATATTCAATTAGTTGATGACCTATATCTCTAGTAGGTTAAACAAGTTTCCCCAAGGTCATCTGACTAAGTGATTGACTTTGAATTCAAACCCAGATCTGTCTCACTTTATTATTATTATTATTATTATTATTATTTGTCTTGAATATTTCTTTATTTTAATAAATCTTTATTGTTCAGTTTATTACAGATGTTCCTCTCCCCCCTCATAGTTCCCCTCCACCTGATTCCCCACCCCCCACCCCATACCTTTACCCCCCGCCACTGTCCTCCTCCATAGGTGTAAGATTTTTGTCCAATCTCTTCCTGCACCCCTCATACCCCCTTTTCCCCGAAAATTGTTAGTCCATTCTCTTCCCATGCCCCTAATTCTATTATATTCACCAGTTTATTCCTTTCATCAAATTTTTTTATTCACTTGATTTTTAGATTCACTTGTTGATAGGTATGTATTTGTTATCACTTTTTTATTCTAACTTTTACCTTTTCCTTTTTCTTCTTCCTCCTCTTCTTAAAGAATACCATTCAGCATTTCATATAATCCTGGTTTGGTGGAGATGAACTCCTTTAGCTTTTTCTTGTCTGTGAAGCTCTTTATCTGACCTTTAATTTTGAATGATAGCTTTGCTGGGTAGAGCACTCTTGGTTGTAGGTTCTTGCTAGTTATCACTTTGAATATTTCCTGCCAATCCCTTCTGACCTGCATAGTTTGATAACTAACTGTTTTTCTCTTGCTGCTTTCAAGATTCTCTCTTTGTCTTTTGCTCTTGGCATTTTAATTATGATGTGTCTTGGTGTGGTCCTCTTTGGATTTCTTTTGTTTGAGGTTCTGTGCACTTCCTGGACTTGTAAGTTCATTTCTTTCACCAAGTAGAGAAAGTTTTCAGTTATTATTTCTTCAAATAGGTTTTTAGTATCTTGCTCTCTCTCTTCTTCTGGCACCCCCATAATTCTGATGTTGGTGCACATGAAGTTGTTCCTGAGGTTCCTTATACTATCTTCATATTTTTGGACTCTTTTTGTATTTCTGGTTGGTGTTTTTTGCTTTCTCATATTTCAGATCTTTGATTTGATTTTTGGGGTCCTCTACTCTGCTGTTGGGTTTCTCTATGTTATTCTTTATTTTAGACAGTGTATGCTTAATTTATGACTGGTCCTTTTCCATTTTTTGGCATTCTCATTAAGATCCTTGAAGGTCTCACTAACTTTCTCAGAGGTCTCACTAAGTTTGTCGATGGTTTGTAGAAGATTCTTGAGTAACCTTATAAATGTGGTTTTGAACTCTATGTCCAGTAGTTTGCTTCCCTCCATTTCTTTCATTTGTGAACATGTTTCTTGGTCTCCGAATTGTGGCTGCTGCCCTGTGTTGATGGAGTAGCTTTGGGTGCTAGTTGTCCTTTAGGGCCTAGTAGCTCTGCTTCCTCAATCACCTGAGGTGGACACTCTTGGTGCACCCCTTTTTGGGCTGGGTTCACAGTCTTGTTGTAGTTAAGTCTTAATTGCTATTGGTACACTGAAAGGAATTGACCTCCAGGCCAATTGACTGTGAGGATTAGCTGTGTCTTAATGGAAGAACTACTGTGCTGGAGACACCCCTATGAGCAGGACTTGTTTCAGTAGAGCTTTGGTGCTCACCAAGTCTGTCTCTTGAGTGTGTCACTTATATATGTGAGGAGTTGAAACCTGATGTCATCTCACACTGATCTGTAGGTACACTGGTTCCTGGATCTCCAAGGAGGTGCAAATCAGCTAGTGTCTCAGGCCACCTAGCAGGAGCTACAGGGAGATTTGCAGATTTCTCTTCCTTGCTTGGAGTTTGGAAGTTTTAGAGTTGTGTGATCCATTTGCAATTTGTTAGGTTAAGCTGCCAGAGGGCAGGCGATTCATATGCAAAGACCGCTGCACACAGCTACGTGAGTTTGTAAGTTGGGCAGGGTGGGGTCTCAAGGAGTCACTAGGCTAGAGCATGGCAAACAGTAATGACTGCCAGTCAGCCCTCTCTGCCACATTCTGTTCAGTGTCCCTTGTCCCATGCCCCAGAGCAGTAAACAATGATTCTTGTGCATAACTCTGCGAGAGAGCCACCCTCCCTTTCTGACCCAATGGCAGACAGTCCAGTTTCTACCTGTATGAGTCTGGGTCCCCAGAATCTCACCAGAAACTGGAGTTCAGAGAGTTAGGAACTTGTAACTCCCTCCCAATTGAAAAAAACAAAACAGCATATGCCAGCCCAATTCGCTCGTGTCTCCATACCTCTGCCTTTCTGAACATCTGCATGTCCTATCAGGTCTCAATGCACTTTTTTCTTTTCTTCTAGTTGCAGAACTTCCACTCCACCAGCTTTCCCGTGGTTCTAGGGGATAGTTGTTTTGTCTTTTAGTTGTAGTTTTGGTGTGGTTGCGAGAGACAGCACATGTAGGTATATACCTTATGCCGCCATCATGATTCTCTCCACAGATTCTTAATATGCAGTAGACATAAAACTCCTTTGTGACCTCTCAGACTAACAAAAAATGTCTTTCTTCCTAGGTAAAGTAGCAGTTCATTTTATTCATCCTGAAGTGTCTACTTTAATAGACATCCCTTATTTGGCTCTTCCAGAATTTATTTGGTCAACACATCTGCATTTGTGCCTTTCAAATAGATTTTGTCTCTTCTTTCAACTAATTCCTAGGTTTTTAGTCTACCTTGCTTCTTAGATCTTCTCCAGGTCACCATCTCTTTCTTAAGATATAGGGAGTAAACTTGCACAAAGGAAGTTTTTTTGCTTTGTGACTTACCTTATTATTTTCTTAATGTGTCTTTCAAAAAGCAAGAGTCTGTAATTTTGAAGAAGTCCAGTTCTTCATATTTCTCTCTTATGAAATTTGCTTTCTTGGTTTTTAGGAATTCTTTTCCTACTCCCAAGCTTACTAAAATTTGCTCCTAGAAATCTAATATTGTGAAGTATATGTTCAGGTCTATGATCCATCCGATTATTTCACTTTTTTTCCATAATGATAGCCATTTAATCAAATACTACATTTTTATTTCCCCAATGAAATACCTTGTCTCCTTTGTAAAATATCAAGTGATCTTGTATGTGTGATTATATTTCTGAATTCTCTATTTTTCCCCCTTGATTTCCATGTCTATCTTTTCACTGATATGACACATTACTATAGATTTATAGTTAGTTTTAAAATTG
The DNA here is from genome assembly GCA_004026805.1 of Lasiurus borealis. Lineage (NCBI taxonomy): Eukaryota > Metazoa > Chordata > Mammalia > Chiroptera > Vespertilionidae > Lasiurus > Lasiurus borealis. The sequence continues at coordinate 4,559 of PVJN01058274.1, read as the reverse complement.
GATAGTGAAAAGAGTCCTCCATTTTTTTCTTTAAAAAATTGAATTGGTTTTTTAATATCCTTTGTATTTCCAAATAAATTCTAGAATTAGCTTGCCCATTAGTGCTTTTAAAAAATCCAGTAGAATTTTCATTGAGATTGTGAGAAATCTGTACATCATTTGGAGGAGAACTGCCATCTTAACAATGAGTGTTCCAATTATTAAACAAGATATATCTCTCCATTTATTTAGATCATTAGTTTCTCTAATCAATTTTAATTTTCAGTGTATAGGTCTTAGACATGTTTTGTTATATAAATACCTAAGTGATTTATTTGAGGGAGGGCACTATCAAAATCTCCTACACTCAGATTTTCCCCTATTATTAACATATTAGAGGCCTGGTGCACGAATTTGCACACTGGTGAGTCTACCCAGCCTGCCCCGATGGGGACCACTGGGGGGCAGTCCGGCTGGGGCAGGGAGCAGGTCAGGGTTGGGGCTGGCTAAGGCAAGGGGCAGCAGGTGGTTTGCTGGCTGGCCCAGCCCTGATTAGGGTGAGAGGGGGGCCTGTTGGGGAATGGCACCAGCTGGGGAGAGGGGCCGTGGCAGTTTATTATCCCTTTATTATATAGGATTTCATTGGCATTGTCTATTTCTCCTTTTAATTCATTGTTTTTTGCTTCATATATTTTGAGACTCTGTTATGAGATGCATGCATATTTATAATTTTTATATTTTCCTGTGATATTGTCCTTTTTTATTATTATAAAGTGTTTATTTATGGTAAGACTCTATATCTTAAAGTTTATTTTATTTGATATTAATATAACCACTCCACTCAAAATGTATGAACCTTCTAACTCCATACTCATTTTAACTCCCATCTTTTATGTTATTGTTCTGACAAATATTATACTTACATATTTTGTAAACTCCTCTATACAATGTGGTAACTTTTGCTTTAAACTTTAAGATGTAGCCCTGGCAGGTGTGGTTCAGTTAATTAGCCATTGTCCTGTGCCCAAAAAGGTTGCTGGTTTGATTCTCAATCAGGGCACATGCCTGAGTTGTGGACTTCATTCTCACTGGAGTGCATGCAGGAGATGATTGATGTTCTGCTCTCACATTGATCTCTCTCTCTCTCTCTTCCCCTCCCCTTTCTATTATCTCTAAAAATCAATAAAAATATGTTTCTAAATAAACTTTTTAAAGAAACTAAAAATAAAAAATTTGGTTTTAAAAATGTATACCTACATAGTTACCATTTCTGGTACTCTTTACATCTCCCGAAGATCTTATCTTCTATCAGGTACTACTTTCCTTTAGCCCTGAGAACTTTTTAAAATATTGCTTGAAGTGAAGGTCTGCTGCTGACAAATTATTCTATTTTTCCTTTATCTGAAAATAATTTTTCTTTATTCCTGAAAAAAAATTTTTTTTACTGAACATATGGTCCTGGGTTGACAGTTTTTTTATTTAGCATTTCACTTTTTATTTTATTTCAAAATAGTTTTTTATTTAAGAAAAATTGCAGATAGTACAGAGTTTCCATATACCCCACACCCAGTTTCTCTTATTACTAATATCTTTCATTAATATTTTAGAGTTGTTACAATTAGTAACTAAGTTTTTCTGGATAATATGATGGAGAATTGATATAACTTCATCTTTAAATATTTGGTAGAATTCACCAATATAATTGTATGGCCCTGGTGCTACTTTTTAAGAAGGTTATTAGATTTTTTATTCAATTTTCTTAAGAGATAAAGGCCTATTCAGTTGATCTATTACCTTGTGTGCATTTGGTAGTTTGTATCTCTCAAGGTATCAGTCAATTTCCTTTAAGTTATTAAATTTGTGAGCCTAGAGCTGTTCATAGTATTCCTTTGTTATTCTTTAATGTCCATGGGGTTAGTAGATAAGACTTTTTATTTCTGATATCAGTGATTTGTGACTTTTCTCTTTTTCCTAAAGATTTATCAATTTTATTGATCTTTTTAAAAAAATTTCATTGACTTTCTATATTAATTTTGTTTTCAGTTTTATTGATTTCTGCTCTAACTTTTATTATTTCTTTTCTTCTACTTGTTTTAGGTTTAAATTGCTCTTCTTTCTCTGGTTTTCTACAATAGAAGCTTATGTTATTGATTTTGAACCTTTCTTCTTTTCTAATATATATAGTCAATGCTATAAATTTCTCTGTAGATTCTGAGACGGGAAGTGGAGGGTGAATAGGTCACAGAGGCCTTTTTTTTTAAGTTTAACTTTTCCTTTTTTGCTGTCTGGTCATTCCCAGAGGACAGTTTAGAAATAAGAGCAGAGACTCCTCAGGCAGACTGCGTCGACTCTAACTCTGCCGTCAGTTACAAGCTTCGTGACTGAAGCGCCTCCTGTCAGCTGAACCCACTGGAAGCCAGAGGACCAGGGAGCTCCCATCCGTCTAGCACCCTGAGCCAGGTGGAAGAGGGTGAAAGTGGATCTTGAAGGCCACATAGCAACCATCTTGTCCTACCATCCTTAACTTAGCATTCAGATCCAGCCAGCTTTTCCACTGGTGGGGAGTATTCCTCCTTCTGGAGAAGTTTTTGTTCTGCACAAGATGGTTCAGACAAGGTCTTTACCAACAATGAAATATTGGCCCTAATCTAAGGTTTAATCACAGGGAACAAGTTAAATGAATTATGCTTCATACCATGGAAAACGAGACCCCCTCTCCAAAGAAGAAGAAGAAGAAGAAGAAGAAGAAGAAGAAGAAGAAGAAGAAGAAGAAGAAGAAGAAGAAGAAGAAGAAGAAGAGAAGAAGAAAAGAAAAAAAGGTAAAGTGGAAAAAGCACCAAAATCTAGTGTGATTGTAGTAGGTTGAATTGTATCCCTCTCAAAAGATATATCCAAGCCCTAATTCCTGGTAACTGTAAATGTGATGCTATTTGGAAATAGATCTTTTCGATATAATTAGTTAAGGAATCAAGACAATATCATCCTGGATTTTAATGTGGGCCCTGAATCCAATGACTGGCATCCTTATAAAAGAAAAGAGAATACAATTTGGATACACAAGGAAGAAGGTCAAATGCCATGAGCTGGAAGAGGCAGGAAGGACCCTCCCCTAGAGCCTTTAGAAAGAGTGTGGCCCTGCTGACACCTGGATCTCAGACGTCTGGCCTCCAGAATCATGAGAGAATACCTTTCTGTTGTTTTAAGACATCCAGCTTGTTGTCATTTGTTACAGCAGTCACAGGAAACTAATCGGTATATATATAAAAGCCTCAGTGACTGACCAACCCACCCACCTGTTGCTATCATGTGCACAGACCACCAGGGGATAGGCACTCAATGCACAGGATCAGGCTCCCTCCTGTCTGGATCGGGCTTGCAAGGATTGGGTCAAAACTGACTATCTGACATCCCTCGAGGGGTCCCGGATAGCGAGGGGGCATAGGCCAGGCCAATTTGTGCACTGGGCCTCTAGCACAGTGATAAAAGCCCTGGGCTCTGGTGGGTATACCTCAACTCTCTAACCTGGTCAGGACAAGTCAGAGATGTGCAATCCATACTCAGAGGTCTTCAGCTGGACTGAGCCTACAGGAGTCACCTGCTCATTGTTCCCACCCCCACTACCTGTTGGCTTCCTCCCTTCCCTGGTGTATTAATTATATACAATCCTGCTCAACAAATTACCACAAACACAGTGGCTTAAAACAAAAAACAAATAAATAAAAAAATTCTCTGTAGACTTTGTTGACCCATGTGCTATACAGAAGTATATTGTTTAATCTCTAAATATTTATATATTTTTCCAACTACCTTTCTGGCATTGCTCTTTAGTTTAATTGTATTGTGGTATGAGAATACACTATATGATTTCTATACCTTTAAATTTGTTAAGGTGTGTTTTATGACCAGAATGTGGTCTTTCTTCATCAATGTTCCATGTAAACTTGGGAAAAATATATATTCTGCTGCTTTGGGTTGCAGTGTTTTAGAAATGTCAATGAGATCAAGTTGATTGATAATGCATTCAAGTCAACTACATCCTTACTGATTTTCTGTCTGCTTTATTTATTAGTTCTTGAAAGAGTTGTGCTGAAGTCTCTAACTATATTAGTGGAGTTTGTCTATTTCTTCTTAATATTAGTTTTTCACTCACATATTTTGATATTCTGTTATTAGATACATATAAATTTAAATTGTTATGTCTTTTCAGAGAGTTGATCTCTTAAAAATGATGTAATGCTCCTCTTTACCATTGAAAATTTTTTATATCCTGAAATGTGTTTTGTCTAAAATTAGTAAAGTCATTCTAGTTTTCTTTTGTTTAGTGTTAGCATGATATATCTTTTTCCATACCTTTGTGCTTAACACATCTGAGTCTTTTTAAAAAAATATATTTTATTGATTTTTTACAGAGAGAAAGTGAGAGGGATAGAGAGTTAGAAACATTGATGAGAGAGAAACATCGATCAGCTGCCTCCTGCACACTCCCTACTGGGTATGTGCCTGCAACCAAAGTACATTCCCTTGACCAGAATCAAACCTGGGACCCTTGAATCCACAGGCCAACGCTCTATCCACTGAGC
>PVJN01058273.1:0-12211 GCA_004026805.1 Lasiurus borealis | reverse complement strand
TTATTCCTAGAACTAATGTCCTCTGCCCTTCATGATGATTGAGCCTAGGAATTTATCTAATATTTATGAAAATATGCATACTGTTGGTGGGTTGGAAGGAGGTGGGCAGCCCCAGGGAAGCCCCTTGGCAGTGGGTTGAAGAGAGGAGGGAGTATGACAGGTTGAGGTAGTTTGGCTTAGTGCTATTGTAGGAACATTAACGAAGAGACTGGCAGTAGCCTGGTAGATCCAAGGTGAGAAAGCAACAACCGGGACACCATCTCACTCCTCAGGCCCCTACAGCACAGGGTTACAAAAGCCATGGCGAGGCCTTTGTGGTCATTTAATCGGCCTCTGGTCTTGAGACTGTGGATCATATAGAGGATGTAGGTGAAAATGAACAGCATGGTCAAGGGGAAAGCCATTCCATCCAGATGCCTGGAGAAGAAGCCAGCATAGCCAGTAACCAAGGATCCAGTAGAAAGGAGCTGGGCTGCCAAGACACTCAGCTTTTACTTTCTAAAGGACATAGTGGGAAGAGCTTCCCTGAGAATAAGAAGACGTGCCTTTGCTTAAGAGGTCATGAGCTGTCAGCATGCCAGTAATCAGAGTGGTTGGGAAATGTAGGAGATTACGTTGAGCGTATATGAAATGTGTTTGGTAAAAGGTGCTGAGCAGTTCTGTCAAGCTTACAAAGGCTACTTTGAGTATTCTTGTTATTGTCATTCTTGCTATATTATACAAGGTAGACTTACAAGTGTGTGTGAGTATAATGCATCACTTAGGAGTATTTTCTAATGCAACAGTAAGTCCTTTTCATAATAAGATGTTCAAAATAAAAAGTGCATCTTTAATGCAAAACTTAATTATTGAAGTTCAGTTTTTAAAGGAAGTGCATGCCATTAATCAACAAATATAGGGGCTGCACTGACAAGAAAAAATCAGGATAGTGATGAACATTTCTTTGATGTTCATAATTACTTCTAGAGTAGCATAGCAATAATAATACATGGTCTGCTACAGAGGGGTATTTATGTGACCTTCTGTCTTCATGATTTCTGATATATATCAAGTGACTATTTGTCTAAATTAACTTCACTCATTTTCTATTCAAAGTTTCAAGTGTGTGAATGTACAGCAATATATAAAGTAGTTGTGAACTCATCAACAGAATTTGCAGTTTAATATCTGTATTCTCAGATGCTTTTAATGTAAAATCATATAATTAATTCTAAGAATACTTACATTTTCCCCATTCCAAGTTATAGTATCAGAGCTTCACTTTTCCAGACTCGATTCTACTGAAGGTATTGTGTGTGCTATTATAAATTCAGCATTTAAAAGTCTAAAGGTGCTGGTATATAAGCCTGCAGGAATTCATTGAAGAAATACAGATGGAAAGATAGTTTTTCAGGCTAAACTGAATCAGAACAAAGTTAATGCCCTTAATGTGTACTTTTAAAGTTCCCTGTTAACTTTACATAACTGAGAACACACACACACACACACACACACACACACACACACACACACACACATGCACACACACACACATACACACACACACTGGCCAGATAGATCCCATACTTGTACTTGACATTTGACTGAATTTATTAGAATTTCTGTAATTGCCTCACTGAGACTTTAGAAGGTTATCTTTTAGATCAATAAGTACCCTGTCTAAAAACATTGCAGGATCTTAAAATATTTCTCTACATTTCTCTAGTCCTGGAAAGACCCTAACTATAGTAGACAGATTGCCATGTGTGTTAAAATGTCTTTTCAAGGATTTAAGTATGTGTGAGTCTAAAAGACAAGCAGAAATATAATTGGCCCATGAAAGAATATTATGCATAATAGCTAAGAAGATGATAATGCATAATGTATGTGTTATTCAAATAATGATTTGCATTTGAGTTTCTCACATGTGCCTGGTACTCAAGGGAAAGATGAGATGTTGTAGAAGCCATAAGATTAACATACAATTAAATGTGATTATATGAATAATTTGTTCTTTTGAAGACTCATTTCTGTCAGTGATGAAACATGACATGAAGCTACTCTACAGATGTAAAAGGAGTCTTGAGATCTTTTAACAAATATAAGGTATTCTGAACATTTCACCTGAATGTGCTAGTATATTCTTTTTTGTTTCTTCTTTCAGTTAAATTTTTGCCCACTGCTTGGATACCTAAATGGGTCCTGACTTTGCCTGTGAAATCCCAAAGACCTTTATCACTTGATTTGCACTGGGATCCAGCAGAACATCAATGTATCCAGCAGTAGATGAAATTGAAAATCCTGATGCAATGTTCAGAGTGCACCTGAGAGAAAGAAACCATAGATATAACTAAAATATTTTAAAAAAAACAGTTCTCAGGAATCCTTTATTTTTATGTCTGAAGGCCTTGAGTTGGAAGCTATTTTTTCTTCACCACATGTCTTCATGGCCTTATTTTTTATTCAGCTGATCATTAAACATCTGTCCTTATGGGCAACTGTAAGTTCTAGCAAAATGTGTTCTTAAATTTCAGAGTCTTGCCATGACTGGCAGTATAATGCATTAGCTCCTTTTGTTCCTTGATTCCTTATTTCTATCTCCTTAGCTCAATCCTAACCCAACACATACTTTTTTGTTTTTTTAAATTCAATTTTATTATATTCGTGTATTTATCCCTTGAATTATAACTATGGTCCTTGCAATCATCCTGTTACCATATAGCAATGATAAAATTATAAAACTTCTGTAGACTAAGCTTTTCTATTTTAACATTTAATTCAAACTGTCAGTCATTATGGCAAAGTATATCGTGGTTTTTTTTTTACCATGTTGTTGCTTCCCTTCTGCTATTACTTATTCTTAGAAATGTTTTGCTAAAAAATAGAAAATTATATAATGATATTACCCCAGTGGTGTATGTCCAACACATTATATACCATGTTAAAGTTACCTAAGTGATGTGAATTTGGCAAGAAGTAGGAGTCATGATATTGGTTTGAATCATGGTTCCAGGATTTACCAAGATCACCTCATGTGTCTTAAGGTTACAACGAAATAATCAGTCAACTCATACCCATCATAGCAGCTAAATGAAAAGTTTCTGGTTAATGAATCTCAATATTTAGGACAAGAGTTTGTCAAACTATGTGAACAAGCCTGCCACAAGGAAATAACCATGAAATCAACATTGCTACCTGGTACTTTCTCACTGAGAGGGCCAATTCTTAAGAGAAAAATAACCTTATATTTATAGTACTGCTCAAGAGTGGACTTGGGAAAGTTGTTTAAAATGTATACTGAAGGAAAACAAATAGGTAAATATTATTACTACTTGTTTTTAATGCATGGAAAACTAGATAATTAGCTAAGTGATATATTTGATGTATTTTTTTATCATCAAGATTTTATTCTAGAAAGGATTAAATCCCAATTGAAAAATGACTGAAAATCTCCCTAGACATATTTCAAGTCCTAAATATCTACATGTGGTTGGTGGCTACTATATCAGATAGTACAGATACAGATAATTTTCATTATCACAAAAATATATTAGAGAAAATTCATTGAAGACTAATTTTCAGGTGAGATTTTATGAATAATGTAAAATATGCACTTATTATTGAATATAGAATATACTTTCCAGAATTAACACTTATGCATAAGCATAGTATTCTGATGACTTGAACACAAAATATTCATATTCCATCAAATGTATTTCAACAATAAAGAATATTTGTTTCCATATGTGCTTTTGTATATAGGAGCACATTCTTGAGAAACTTTTTATAAAAATTCTAAACTGTATTTTTAAACATATATTTTCAAACCTGAACTTCTAAAATTTAGATTTTAACATACTAAAAGGTACTTTTTAGAAGACACAATTGCAATAATTTAAGGTAAAGGTTAAAAATGTTCACATAGTAGAAGGTAAACTGAAACAATATAATTGTTTCCCAGAATGTTTCTGGAGTTAATTATTTGAAAAAAATATAGTGTCCTACATAAAGAACAGGATTGAATTTCCCTTGCCAGATGATATAGATGTAGCAATGTTTTTAAATAAAAGAAACTCTTATGCTTCTTGAACAGGGGATTATATTATTGAGGATATTGGTCATTTGAAAAATGTAAATGTTATGTTAATAAATTATGTACATTCTTCAATTAAGTTTGACACTGTACAAGCGACATGCATAATTGATGTTCCTTTAGATTAAAATATAAATGTAAATATCAACCTCTAGCGTAGTAGGTATTCAGTCTCCTTGGGTGTTATGTCCAAGTAAATTCCATTATTTTTTAATGGCCTTTCATAAAAGATTGCATTATGCAATATTGTCAGATCATATTCATGAGTTTGCAAAAGCCTATATTATATCTAGCTACTAAACAGGACACACAGACACCCAAATTTTTGCTCATGTTAGCAGTTGAGTTAGTGAATGACTTAGTCCATTTAACCTAAATCTAATAAATATTATAATTTTATATTAATAATTAATATATTCAGCTATTTAACATTTTAAAAGGACTATGTATAAGGAAAAAGTGTTAGGCAGAGTTTTGATGGAATAAGAGTAAGAGAAAAGCAGAGTCTCTGTAAAGCAGGATAAGATATGACAATAGTTGGAAGAAGGAGCTCTAAACAAATATTAATATCCTGAAAACTGTGTTTTGTTTTTTTAAATTTTCTCATGTTACGGATGTTTTACTTTCATAAAGGAACTTAACATTCTAGAATAGTTATTTTATCCCCCTCACACTCCTGTCTCAGGATTTGGTGTGTAAAGGCTTTTATATATATATATATATATATATATATATATATATATATATATATATATATATATATCATAAATATGAGATCAACTCAATCCTGCTTAAACAAACAGACCAACAAATCTATTCTAATGATAAAGTGTTTTGGGTTGTAGTCTTTAAATGAAACTCAAGTAGGAAAGTGCAACTGGGCATTATTGACAGGTAGTGGAACCAGCAACAGGAACACAAAACTTACAGGAAATGTACAAGCTGTCTCCGGCCTGTGCTCTTCTGTCATTGCTGTTTAGTTTTCTTTCTGTAGATGAGTTTTCTCTTTACTTGGTTTGCACGGCTGAAAATGGCTGTGTTCAAATCCTATGTTTCATATCTCCACCATTCAGCCCTTTCTATATCCTCCATGACCTTGCTTACTATCTAATATCCCACCGTGAATCACTCATTCATCTTTTAGATTAGAAGACAGCTATACAGTGTGATAGAGTTTCATACTTACATTCCTTTTCTTCATATACTACACAGCCTTTAATGGTTATGATGAAGTTGTATCCCTCCTCTATAGCGAAATGTCATATGAATGTGGGACACAAACAAATTTAAGTACCTAATAGTCTGGTACCTAGCACAGGTTAATGAGGCCCAGGGCACTTGCCCTATGACCATTCTGAGATATACTTCCACTTCATATGTGAAATCACCTATGAAATTTTCCACAAAACACCTGAGTACAGAAGAAGGCTGATATATTATAGAAGAGAATGGGCTAAATCAATATATAACTCCTACTAACTAAAGGTTTTTGGAAGTTGTTCTTCCATGTTCAGTCTAACTTTATTCCTCCAGACTTATTAGCCTAAGTTAGATTTTGCTTCCATTGTTTTCTGTTGTTGTTGGACATAATGTTTATTGATTTCAGAAAGGAAGGGAGAGGGAGAGAGAGATGGAAACATGAATGATGAGAGAGAATCATTGATAGGCTGCCTTCTTCATGCCCCTCACTGGGGATGGAGCCCGCAGCCCAGGCATATGCCCTGACCAAGAATTGGACTGTCCAGTCTCAACCACTGAGCCACCCTGGCCAGACCCATTGTTTCCAATTTAAATGAAAAACTGCTTATTTGTGATCAGATGACCTTGGCTCCACTTGGTTAAATCCAAAGCAGCCATTTTTAGGTCACTCTGCAACAGCGCATGCACAGTATATCAGTCTTCACCGGAAAACAGATCAGATTTCATCTTTGCTCATTAGTTGTTGGTGTAATCTATTTTGAAACTGGGCAACATTTCTATTCCAAGCTATTTTTTAATTAAAATATGTTTCTGCAGCCCTTCTCTCTGTTTAAAGGTACCTTCTAACCTTTTACTACCTGAATCTGGAGAACAGGCTGTAAAACATTAAATATGAGAAAGCTGGGAAAGGTAACACACTGTAAATGCAGGAAGGGTAGGAGCTCAAAATGTGTAGACATAAAGGTTTTATTTCTTTACATAAGGCTTAAATGAAGAGTCTGTTGTATAATCTTTACTTTCAAACTGGACCATCATTTTTAAGCAAGAAAGGAATGCTTCACTCTTAAAAAGAAAACATTATACTTTAAAACTAATTCAAAAGAACCACAAAAAGCAACATAACATACAAACTTGAAACTCCCCAAATGATAATGCAAATATCAAAACTATTTTCAAATATTATTATGTTTCTTACTTTTGTTTAAAACTTATTTTTGAATGTTAACATAAGCTGCTTAAATTAATATTTGTGTGTGCATAAGTGCTAAAATTATCTAAAAGATACATGGTTCATCCTATTAAAATTTATGTTGTAGGGGTACATTTTATATATTATCTTATGATTTATTATATGCATTAAAACATAATTTCAACATTATCTCATACAAGTCCTATGCTAGTTTATTATCTTCTATTTGTAAATGAGGGAGCTTTGACTAGAACAGAAAAAAAGTGACTTATGAGAGGCCACACACACGGTGAGAATGTCTCAGTCGCCAAACTTATTTAACTTGATTACAATGTGCCAAGATGATTTAAATGACAAAAAAAAAACACTGCAGTATTGTTACTATATTGATATCTGAAAGGACTTCAATACCAACTAAAGCCTTGTACAATGTTCTCCTTTTTTTATTTTTTTTTTATTCTTACCAGAAGATATTTTTTTCCATTGGTTTTTAGAGAGAGAATAAGGGTGGGAGAAGAAGAGAGAAAGAAAGAGAGAGAGAAAGACATCAATATGAGAGAGACACATGAGTGGTTACCTCCCACACCTAACCAGAGCTGGATTGAACCTGCAACCTAAGAGGTTCCCTTGATCAAAAGTGGAATCCACAATCCTTCAGTGCACATGGTTAATGCTCCAACCATTTAACAACACTGGTCAAGTTTACAGTGTTTTCCTAAAACTTGTAGAGCTTTTAGTGATCAGTGATGAGGAAACACAAACTGGTTGTATCCTAGAAAAATACTCCAGGATTATGTGCCAGCTAAAATTAATGCTGAGCATGCAGAGAACTGGGAAAACAAAACAAAAAACTCAGCATACTGACATGTAACAAACAAAACAAATGTAGGCATATGGTAGAAAATTGTTGCTAATTTATGAACTGGATTTAACTATGCATGCACTTGAATGGCAAACATGAAGTGTTTCGAAGGAAAGTTTAGAATCAAAACAGTATTTCAAAACATTTAGGTGAAATGCATTTCTGAAAATCTTTTAGCATATACAATGAACTAGGAGTTTTCAATAAGAAGTACATCAACCTGTTTGACTCAGTGGATAGAGCTTCGGCCTGCAGACTGAAGGAGTTCTGGGTTTGATTCCAGTCAAGGGAACATACCCAGGCTGCAGTCTCCATCCCCAGTGAAGGAGGCAGCCAAGCAATGATTCTCTCTCATCATTGATGTCTCTCTCTCTCTCTCTCTCTCTCTCTCTCTCTCTCTCTCTCTCTCTCTTTCTTCTTTTCCCTTCCTCTCTGAAATCAATAAAAACATTTAAAAAAAAGTAAATCATCCCCAAAGCTACCTTTCCTCTGCTGTACAATATACTATTTAGGACAGTAAAGCATGGTTTTCTGTCAAATATGTAGTAGAAAATTGCACTTACAAATAGATTTAGATCTTCCCTCTGATACTGCAGTAAATGCACTGATGACGCTAAAAAAACTTAAAATGTCACAACCATTTTATGGATAGTTGACTGAAGAAGTGCTGGTCTACCATCTTGTTAAATATGAGTATCTAATGTGTCAAAAAAGAGGGAGGGAGATATGTAATATTTTCAACAGTAAATATTTAATTTTGAAAAAAATATCTGCTTGCAGTTGTGACTGAAATAAGGTTTGTAAAATTTTATGAACTACAAAACACAACACAAATTATAACTATTATTTTTAGTTAACTGTGATATGAAAAAAATATTAGAAACTGAGTTTTTCTCATGACTTCCTCAGAAATATATCATTATAATCTTGTGAGTAATTATAATAATTTATAGTTATTTATCCTGAAGGTGCTAAGTGTTCTCATTTTTGTTTTTGAGAGATATTTCTTTCTGTTTTAAATTTTATTGCAATTACCAGTCAAAACATTCTGCACCAATATAAAAATGAACAAAGTATGTCATACTGTTTTAATAATTAGGTTAATTTTTAAACAGATGTCTATGTCTCAACTTTTTTTAATTTTAGCAAGCTTTTACAAAAACCACTAGTGATATTGCGTTCTATAAAATATTGCTTAAATAGCAACCTTTTAATGGCTCTTCAGCATTATTATTGTCTATGATGAATTAATTTACATATTTATTTCAGCTTTTAGTGCTTACTAAATTCACAAGGTTTATAAATTTTCATGCAGGGGAGTTTTATTTAAAAATTATTTAAACTCCGTAGACAAAATGAATTTCAAGTCTACACAATAAATGTCACAACTGATTTTTTTTTTTTTGCCTACGGAAAACTAATTTTTCTTGAGGAAATTTGCTAGTCATTGACTAAAGATACAGTTAGAATTTATAATATTAATATTGTTTACATTACACATGGATTCTTTAAATCGCTCATTTGGTTCAAAATAACTTCATTTATTGGTTCACAATTTCTTTTAATTTCATAGCACACTGAGTGAAAGGAGGAGATAAAGTGTAGAAAGCAAGAGGCTTTTTGAATATATAATAGTACCTTTAAAATATGTTGACTCTTTGAGGTTAAGAAGGATTATTTGGTAGGTTGTGGTTTTAAATTTCTAGATAAAACAGTGAATATTTGTCCTCATTAGCATGATTCAGTAATTGAGCATCTGTCTATGACCCAGGAGGTGACGGTTCCATTCCCAGTCTGAGCACATACCTATGGTTGTGGGCTGGATCCCTAGTGTGGGGTGTGCAGGAGGCTGCCAGTGATTCTCTCTCATCATTAGTGTTTCTATATCTCTATCCCTCTTACTTCCTCTCTGAAATCTATAAAACATATATTAAAAAACAACAGTGAATATTTGAACTCAGAGAACAAGTTTTTTCCCCCAATCATTTAAAAAATCTTTCCCTGCTTATAGGAAAATGCCGTGCCCATGGCAGCTACTCCTTAAATGTGTGTGGATAAAACTGGCCCTGCTCACCAACCCCTAAACAATTTTACCACTATTGTTAGCCAGCCCCACAGCACTGCCCACTAGATGGCAGTCCCATACAGAGAAGCCTCCTTTTGGCATTTGTTTGGTAGAAAAATTGCATTTATGCCAGGACCTGATAGGTTTTGTTTCACAACAAAATACCTTAAATGTTTTAAAATTAAAACCACTTTCCACTTTCAGGTTGTTGTGTGTTTTTTTGTTGTTGTTATTTGTCAGTTTTTAATTTTTAAATCAATTTTGACAATTACCGTCCTCTTGGAAAATAGTACATCTATTGGGTTTAGATCTCCTGTATGAAATTTTTGCATGTGATAATACTACCAGGGTAGAGAAGGTGTGGGAAAAGCAAATGCTGAAAGACTTTCCTCATTCTTCATGATACAGCTACTTGTAGTGAGGGCTGTACCCCCATAAAGGTGAACACACCAGAAATATATGGAGCATGGAGTGATCTTGCAATGAATGAAAACCAGTATCCATGACTGAGGGAAGCGCAGACAAGTGAGGGTGAACAGAATACCGTAATTCAATTGTAGCATCCAGTAAATCTTCATAAAAAGATTTTAATCCAAAATGGCATTGGAGTTAGAGTCTATCATAGCTGACCTTGAGGAGCTATTGATGAATATAAGAATGTTATTTGTGTCCCCTTTTATTTTTCAAATTTATTATTATAAAAACAATAAAATACAAATAAGAAAAAATATATTTTTCAATGATAGACATGTGATAGTAAAATATTTAATATGAATGGTTTAACTAATATTTTTTCTTATGTCTTCTGAAAGTTAGAAATTGAGGTAATTTCTAAATTTACTCAAACTTACTGAAAAAATAATTTTTTTTTTTAATTTTAAGAATTACTTTTGAGTCAGACCAGCCAGGGGTTTGGCATCAGAGGTTAATTGCCAGCCAGTCACAGATTTCCCACACTCAACATAGCACAACTCTCAAGTGTTTTGTACTAGTTTTCTGTTGTCTCTTTGTACAGATTTGCCCTGCAACATAGCTAAAGTGAACATCAACCTTTACTATGTAAACATTTCTGTGAATTAGGAAATAGGATAGCTTTGCTGACTGCCTGTCTCAGGGTCTCTCATGAGGCTGCTCTCAAGATGTCCACTCTGGCTTTTGGCAGTCCTCAGCTCCTTAGAGACTCTTGTCCTGAGTCTTCAATGTGAATTTCTTCATAGGACTATTTACAATATAGGACTTTTTCCTAAGGGGTAAGAGGAGAGGAGGGACGAAGAGGGAGAGGGAGAAGGAGATCCTGGTAATTTTTTAACCCTATCTCAAAAGTGCCATCCCATCATTTTTGCTATGTTGTAATACTTAGAAGAGAGTCACTAGGTACAGTCCACACTCAGAGGACAGAGATTACATAAGGAGGCAGAGATCATTGGGGGTCATTTCAGAAGCTTCCTACTACTAATTATTGATTTTGCTACAACTGTCAAAATCATAAAGTACATGTTTCTTCTGAAAAATGTCCCTGCAAAGAAATAATTTAGTAATAGCAGGGAAAACAAACAAGTAAATAAAATGTTGGTTTTTAGTGATTTATGAAATGCCTTAGAATTGGTTCCTCTGAGTGAATTCTGCCTAGATTTTGTTGTGCCTTTTGAAACTTAAGTTTAAAATATTCTTTGCTTCAACAAATTTTTGATCTTCATCAATTTTTCCCCACTTTTGTTCAATTACAGACATTAGTTACATTATACTGTTCAGTTTTTATTCAACATTTTTATTGTCTCTGGCTGGGAATTATTTTGAATAAGAGGCCCAGTGCACAAATTCAGGAAGGGGTGGGATCTGGTCAGCCTGCCCTGATGGGGGACAATCAGGGATGAGCCTGCATGGGGAAGAGGTTTTGGAAGTTGGCTAGTTGGCCCTGCCCCTGATTAGGGTGGGGGTGCTGATCAGGGGCAGAGCAGGCCATGAGGAGGAGCCATGGGTGGTTGGCTGGCTGGCCCTACCTCAGATTGGGGGGAGGGGGAGAGGTTATTGGGAGGGACTAGCTGAGGGGAGGGGCTGCAGGAGGTTGGAGGGACCAATCAGGGCCCCCATCAGGCTGGTTGGCTGCTGCAGTGAGCATCACAGTGATTGGTCGTTCCAATCATTCTACCATTCTGATCATTTGGCTTTTATATATATCGATAGTTGCTATGGTTACATATTTAAGCTTAATGATTTTTTCCTGCAATGTTTAATCTACTTTTAATCAAAACCAGTATATTTTTTTCACAGAAGGTATTTTTCATCTCTATGAGTTTGATTTGGGTCATTTTTAAATTTATTTTATTTCTTTTATCATGTTCAATTTCTTCAAAGTTTTTGATCTTATGGAACATATTTGTAATAGCTTTTCTGATGTCTTTTTCTCTTATTTCCATCACCTTTTTCATTTCTGGTTTTGTTTGATTGATTGGGTTATTCCTCTTGGATATATTTCTGTGCATGAATAATTTTTAATTACATGCTGGACATTGTTAATTTAGGATGAAAGGTACTAGATTTTACTTATTTATTTAAATAATTTGAGGCTTCTTTTTCCCTGGAAGGTAATTAAGTTACTTGGCATCAGTTTGACCATTTCATGATTGTCTTTTAGCTTTGCTAAAAGGAGCTTAGAGCACCCTTTTAAGTCTGAGGCTGATTTAGCTGGGTTATTAAAGTGATACCCTTCTGAGAACTCTACTTCACACTCCATGTATTATAACATCTTTCTCTTCTGACTGGCAGAAAAACAGATTATTCTTTACTCTGTTGAACTCCTAGAATTATTCACATTATTATCTT
>PVJN01058272.1:0-12211 GCA_004026805.1 Lasiurus borealis | reverse complement strand
AAAAAAAACAAAAAAAAAAAAAAAAAAAAATGGAAAAGGACCAGTCAGAAATTAAGCATGCACTATCTGAAATAAAGAGTAATATACAGAATTCCAACAGCAGACTAGAGGACCCAAGAATCAAATCAAAGATCTGAAATATGAGGAAGCAAAACACACCCTAACAGCAAAACAAAAAGAAAAGAGAGTCCAAAAATATGAAGATAGTGTAAGGAGCCTCTGGGACAACTTCAAGCTTACCAACATCAGAATTATGGGAGTGCCAGAAGAAGAGAGAGAACAAGATACTGAAAACCTATTTGAAGAAATAATGATTGAAAATGTTCCCTACCTGATTAAAGAAAGGGACTTACAAGTCCAGGAAGTGCACAGAACCCCAAACAAAAGGAATCCAAAGAGGACCACACCAAGACACATCATAATTAAAATGCCAATGGCAAAAGACAGAGAGAATCTTGAAAGTAGCAAGAGAAAAACAGTTAGTTACTTACAAGGGAGTACCTATACAACTGTCAGTTGATTTCTCAACAGAAACGATGCAAGCCAGACGGGAGGGGCAGGAAATATTCAACTTGATGAATAGCAAGAACCTACAACCAAGAGTGCTCTACTCAGCAAAGCTATCATTCAGAATTGAAGGTCCGATAAAGAGCTTCACAGATAAGAAAAAACTAAAGGCCAAGACCCGTTTGGCTAAGTGGATAGAGCGTCGGCCTGCGGACTGAAAGGTCCCAGGTTCGACTACGGTCGGGGGTATGTACCTTGCTTGCGGGCACGTCTCCAGTAGGGGGCGTGCAGGAGGTGGCTGATCGATCTCTCTCTCTCATTGATGTTTCTGACTTTCTATCCCTCTCCCTTCCTCTCTGTAAAATATCAATAAAATATATATATTAAAAAAAAGGAAGAAAAAACTAAAGGAGTTCATCACCACCAAACCAGGATTATATGAAATGCTGAAGGGTTTTCTTTAAGAAAAGGAAGAGTAAAAAGGTAAAGATAAAAATTATGAACAACAAAATAATAAGAAATACATACCTATTAACAAGTGAACAAAAAAATCCGATGAACACAATAGACTGATGAATATAATAGAATTAGGGGCATAGAAAGGGAATGGACTTGGGGGGAAAGGAGGAGTAAGGGGTGCAGGAAGAGATTGTGGACAAAAATCTTACACCTATGGATGAGGACAGTGACGGGGTGTAAGGGCATGGGGGGGTGTGAGAATCAGGTGGAGAGGAGCTATGGGAAGAAGAGGAACAACTGTAATAAACTGAACAATAAAGATTTATTTTTAAAAAAAGAAAAACAAATCTCAGATATATGCTGAAGGAACTTCTTCACTGATACTGTTCCAAGGGCAATGGAAGCTAAAGAGAAAATAAATAAATGGGACTACATCAAAATAAAAAGCTTTTGTACAGCAAAAGAAACCATCAACAAAACAACAAGAAAGATCACTGTATGGGAGAACATATTTGCAAATGTTATCACTGATAAAGGTTTAATCTCCAATATCTATTGGCAACTTATACAACTTAATAAAAGGAAGATAAATGATCCAATTAAAAAAATGGGCAATGGACCTAAATAGATTCTTTTCGAAAGAAGACAGAAGGAAGGCCAAGAGATACATGAAAACATGCTCAAAGTCACTAATTATCCAAGAGATGCAAATCAAAATGACAATGTGATACCATCTCACACTCTTCAGAATGGGTATCATCAACAAATCAACAAACGACAAGTGTTGGCGAGGATGCAGAGAAAAAGGAACCCTTGTGCACTGTTTGGGAATGCAGACTGGTGCAGCCACTATGGAGAACAGTATGGAGTTTCCTCAAAAAACTAAAAATGGAACTCCGATTTGACCCAGTAATTCCATTCTTAGGAATATATCCTAAGAAACTAGAAACACCAATCAGAAAAGATTTATGACTCCTATGTTCATAGCAGCACAATTTATAATAGCTAAGATTTGGAAACAGCCTAGGTGCCCGTCACCAGATGACTGGATCAGAAAACTATGCTACATTACCCAATGGAATACTATACTGCCATAAAAAGGAATTCTTACTATTTGCAGCAACTTGAATGGAACTGGAGAGTGTTATGCTAAGTGAAATAAGCCAGTCAATGAAAGAAAAATACCACATGATCTCATTTATGGATAATAAAGAACATTATAAACTGATGAACAAAAAGATAGATACAGAGGCAGTAAAGCATCAAAAGACTCTCAAATTACAGGGGGAAGGTTAGGAAGAGATAGGGTAGATAAGAGACCAACTGAAGGACTTGTATGTATGCATATAAGCATAACCAATGGACACAAGACATGGAGGGGGTTAGGATATGCATGGTTTTAGGGGCAGGGAAATGTGAAGATATGTATACATGTAATACATTCATTAACAAATTTTTTAAAAAAGATAAAGGAAACAACATAAAATTGCAGCTTTCTGCAAATTATACTGTAACCCCATCAGAATAATACCTGAAATTATAGATCTAACTAAATTTTAAAACTGGGAACTAATCTGGTCTATTGCAAATGAAGAGTGTGAATGTTTCGAATATGTCTTGAACTAGATATTTCTGATATTTAATATAATCAAACACAAAACCATTAATTATCTGAGAGATGCAAATCAAAACGATAATGCGATACCATCTCACACTCCTCAGATTTATATAACCATTTTTTTACCCATGAAGGGGGGAAAAATCGTTGCAAGTAAAGCTACTACTTCAAATCTATAAGAAACTCAGATATGCTTGATTCCTTACTATGTATGTTCCATAGATCCTGCGATCACAGATGAATTTTGCTTTCTTCATTGTTGGCTAGTAACAAAATTTCCCATTAATATCTGTAGTAAAATACTTAAATCAGAATTAAATCTTTCTATTCTTGCAATCTGACTGTTATGTTTTCAAAACTATTCCATGTAATAAAAGCCTAATATGCGCCAGAACCGGTTTGGCTCAGTGGATAAAGCATTGGCCTGTGGACTGAAAGGTCCCAGGTTCGATTCCGGTGAAGGGCATGTACCTTGGTTGCAGGCACATCCCCAGTGCAGGAGGCAGCTGATCAATGTGTCTCTCTCATCGATATTTCTAACTCTCTATCCCTCTCCCTTCCTCTCTGTAAAAATTAATAAAATACATATATTTTTAAAAAGCCTAATATGCTAAATGCCTGGTCGTCCATTCAAACCATCAAAGTATAATATGCTAATGATATGCTAAGGCCGCTCAAATGCTCACTATGACAAGCACTGATCACCAGGAGGTAAATGTTCCGACCAGTAGGTTATCTTGTTGCTGGGGTCTGGCTGATCTGGACTGAGCGAGAGAGGCTGGACCTACCCTGACGCTCTCTAGCAGTCCCTCTCCAGCTGGCCAACCTCCCACATCCTTCCCAACCCTGATCATGCACCTGTGGGGTCCCTTGGCCAGGCCTGTGCCCTCTCACAATCTGGGACCCCTCAGGGGATGTTGAAGAGCAGGTTTCGGCCCGATCCTGCAGGCTAGGCCAAGGGACCACACTGATGCACAAATGCGTGCACTGGGCCTCTAATTTATTTTATAATTTGATTTCAATGTCAGATGCCAAATGTGACCTCTGTGGTAACCATAATGCCATAATGCTGACTGGCCAAGACAGAAGAAATATATTCATCTAGCAGCAGATCGAAAAAGAACAGGTTTTTGTCTTGTAAGTTGTTCTCTTTAAGATCCCCTCCCTCACACTAGTTTCTAAACAACTATTAAAGGTAGACTCATTTAGTAAGTTTAGCCTTTTTCCAATAAAAATACTTTCAAGCACTTGAAAATACTCCTCCACTAAAAATGGGAAGGTGACCCAGTATCTAGTCTCATTAGCACACTCATTAATAATTACTATCTCTGTGCTCTGTAATTCTGCTCTCACTACCTTCTCATCTAGGTACTTTCACGCTCTTTTTTCCCCTAATAAATGAACTCCTTTAACATGTAGAAGATGCATATTCCACATACTCCCCCAGGAACACTGTTAAGTGAAGATGTAGAAAAGAAAGCAATTCTCTTAATATGGTCTAATTACTTTAGGTTTTAAAACCCCTGGCATTTGCCCCTAGCGGGTTTGGCTCCGTGGATAGAAAGTTGGACTGAGGGGTCCCAGGTTCGATTCTGGTCAAGAGCACATGCCTGGGTTGTGGGCTTCATCCCCAGTGGGGTCTATGCAGGAGGCAGCCAATCAATGATCTCTCATCATTGATGTTTCTATATCTCTCGCCCTCTCCCTTCCTCTCTGAAATCAATAAAACTCTTGGCATTTGATTTATATAACATTATAATCCCCATTTAACAGGAGACAGATTGTTACTGGTAGGAAAGTACAGTCTCCTTTTGCCCTAAAAATGCTTGCTACCTCCCACCATGATTCAACTCAATACCCAACGAAAATCAACTTTGCAGAACACAATGAAGGAAGCACTTCATAGCACAACAAATGAATACTAGTGGTTTATGAGAAGTTCAGTATTTAAACAAAAAATTTTATCTTGAATACAGGAAATGATCTCAAGTATGCCAATGAGACCACACTTTAAAAGCTTCTGGGCAACTGGTAGTGTATTTCCTTTTGTCCATTGTCTCTAGAGCCTAGCCTTACACCATGAAGCACTTATTTAATGGTCACCTATGAGTAGATCTTAACTATCCAAGGCATAGCCCAAATATACAAAGACTAGAAGCCTGGTGTACAAAATTCATGCAGGAGGGGAGGGGGAGAGTGTCCCTCAGCACAACCTGCGGCCTCTCAATCTGGTGCCCGTTTAGGCCTGATCCTCCGGGGATCGGACATCCTTCTCTCACAATCCATGATTGCTGGCTCCCAACTGCTCGCCTGCCTGCCTTCCTGAATGACTCTAACCGCTTCTCCCTGCCAGCCTGATCATCCCCTAACCACTCTCCTGACAGCCTGATGGATGCCTAACTGCTCCCTTGCCAACCTGTTTGCCCCTAACTGCTCTCCCTTACCAGCCTGTTTGCCCCTCCCCTGCAATCCTGGTAATCCCTAACTGCTCCCCTGCAGGTCTAGTCACCCTTAACTGCTCTCCCCAGCTGCCCCTCCCTGCACATCCTGGCCGACCCAGGTCTCTACTTAAGGTTACAAAGTTTCAATTATAGAAGATAAATAAATCCTGACAAAAATGGTGGCAACCACGGAGCTGGAGAGAGCAAGAGGCTTGAGTTGCTGACGGCGATGGAGGAAGCCAAGATCTCGCAGCCCTGGCCTGCCTTGGTCCCCCAACTTCCCTCCTTGGCCAGCTTGGTCACCCCTAACTGCCCTCCCCTGCAGGCTTGATCTCCCCCAAATGACCTCCCTTGCAGGCCATTTGTATCCACAGTGGGGGACAGCCATCTTTGACCACTTGGGGACAGCCATCTTGGTGTTGGAGTGATGGTCAATTTGCAAATTACTCTTTTATTAGATAGGATTAGAAACACTCACCATTAAAATCTAAGCACTTTTCACGAGAGGTTCCTCCTCAAATTAACTTACTCTTAGTTCAGACCAACAATACTCAACATATCAGACTTGATTTCCCCCTTCCAAAAAATATTTTCCAACTTCTGCTTTGTCACCCTGACATGAAATTAATAACAATATTCCTATAGACCAGTGGTCCACAAACTACGGCTCACGAGCCACATGCAGCTCGGGAGCTGCAGTTTGTCGCTCTGTTGACTAATGAGTTTGCCAACCACTGACCTAGACTCTCGATTCCAATAATTACAGGCTGTTGTTGTCCCTTGTGATTAAGCTCCTACCAATAGTCAGCAAACTCATTAGTCAACAGAGCGGCAAACCACGGCTGCCGACCACTGCTATGGACAACTTCAAAAAAAATCCATATACCCTAAATAAGATATAAATGGAAAAGGGAAATGGAAATAATTTATAAGATAATATGTATTTCAATATTAATCCTGAAACAAAACTGAACTAGAAGATATAAATGTAATTAGTAGCTACACGTGACAGCTATAAACACACAGTTGTTTGTGATGCAATTTTTCAAAACTGTCAACTCTTAGTCAAGTTGTGAAGAAAATAAATCTTCCTTTCACACATGGGTTGCATGTGGAAATAAATAATGGAAAATTCAGTCTCAGTTAAAACCATGAGTTTATATATAAAATGGAGATTCTAAATTCACATAATTACAAATTACAGATGTCAGGTAGAATATTCCATGCAGGACATTGTGACATTCTTTGTTCAGGACAACTCACACACTACAAAAAACTATAGCATCCTGAAATCTGCCCAATAAATGCTATTGATAAGCCCCATCATTCTAACAATAACAACAGAAATGTCTCCCAACGTCCCCTAAGAGGCACTCCCCAACTGGACCCACTACCTTAACACATTCACCTATCTATCTATATCTATATCTATATCTATCTATCTATCTATCTATATCTATAAATATAAACCTAATATACAAAGTGCCCCCTTTCTATCTATATCTATAAATATAAACCTAATATGCAAAGTGCCCCCTTTGGAGTTTGATCATTTGCTATGACATTGCTGACCACCAGGAGGTGGCGTGGAATGAAGAAAGACCCCAACCAGCAGCTGGCAACATGGGAAGGAAGTCTCCAGCCAGCACCTGCAGCCACTAGGGACCCTACCCATGCACAAATTTCGTGCATTAGGACTCTAGTCAGAGTATAATGTAAAGAAGGCACAGGAA
Source organism: Lasiurus borealis (assembly GCA_004026805.1). Lineage (NCBI taxonomy): Eukaryota > Metazoa > Chordata > Mammalia > Chiroptera > Vespertilionidae > Lasiurus > Lasiurus borealis. The sequence continues at coordinate 5,453 of PVJN01058272.1, read as the reverse complement.
GCATGGACTACAGTTTCAGTTCTGTTTCCTATGAGATATGAGGTCACTGGCAGTGAGCTATCTAAACCTCAGTTTCCAAAGTATTAAAAGGGAATAAACACTATCTAGGCTTTTTGGGGTGTAGAGGTCGACTCAACAATATAACAACTTGGGTGTAGGCGGATTCCAACACATGGTATATTAAGATGTAAGAGGGCTGTTCACATTGAGCACAGCAAAAGGTAACATGAATGTGGCGGAGGCTGAAGATATAATAAGCATACACAATGAAATTTAACACACAGCAACCCAGGGACATTTCAGAGAGCAGCCAGCAGTCCTAAATATCTCAGCAACCCCTAAAGGCATTACTATATTATGATGCAGTGAAATAATTTATATTCAGAATGATGACCCCAAATTAAGAAGACAAGAGAGACTTAGATCTTTAAGAGACTTATACTGTACATGGCTGAAATTTTGTCAAGTTGTGATACTTCAGAGAGTAACTAATATTATTCAAACTTTTATTGGGCAATTACCCTATTCTAGACATTGGGAAAACACAAAGATATCTAATATACTATACCTGTCCTCAAACATTTTACCATCCAGTAGATTAGGCATTAGTAAAACATAGCCATAATATAAAAGCAGATTGGCACAGACATTAAATAGAAACTCAAGTAATAAATTATGGGAGCCTAGAAAAAATATGAATAATTCTTACTGAGGAAAATCAAGGCTATCAATCACCTGGCATAGGACACTGTGAGGGCGGAGGGGAGGAGGAGAGGAGAATTCTGATAGAGAATGGGGAGAAAATAATTAAAGAAAAAAAGTCACTGCGCATGATAATACAATTTGGCTTCAAGAAGAGAGCTAGGGAAGGGTATATTAGGGGTTGAGAAGACAGTAAAATTAAAGCTATAAAAAAATTTCAGGGAGGGATTTGAATGCCATTCAAATGATTTTGAGTTTTTATTGAGCAAGATTTTTCAGAAAACTGGTGCTTATATGGCACACCTGATCCCCAAATAATGCTAATGGTCAAAATTAAGATTCTGAACAAATAACATATTTTCATTAGCAAGACCCCTCAAATTAAAATACATGCTTAACATGAATAAACAAAAAGAACCCAACTTAAGAGTATAAAACAGCTTCTGAACTCATTTCCTAAATAATCAAAATATTACTAAATCTCTTGAACTCCTGGGAATTTAAAAGAACTCGGGATAATCTTAAACTTAGGTCTTTGATTTTCTTCCAAGCCAGGTCTGAGAACTTCCTAAACATGTTATTTAACGTTGCCTCATGTCCCCCCCTAAGAGGTAGGCTACCGTATTATTAGCCTCTTTTTACTGTGGGGAAACTGAGGAACAAAACGAGTAAATTACAGTATGGCCACAAAAACAAGCTATTATATTTTCTTGGACTTCAATTAAAGACTCGAGGCCCACATACCACCCATTAGTCTTTGTACCATCTCAATAACAGAATTATCTTTCCCTATCTTAACTGAGAATTAAAAAAAAAAAAAAAGACACGACTAAACTTTTAGGTCATTGTCTCCATTTGGTACTGCCAACCAAGGAAATGTTAAAATTCTACCTCCTAAATTATGCTCTCTGTAAGAACTGTACCCAGTAATCCAACCCCCCCCCCCCCCCCCCCCAAAAAAAAAAAAATTAAGACAGCTGGAAATAGCAGAACAGGTCACAAGTCCCAGGCCCAGCTTTTACTTGGAATACCTGGCAGTTTCACACGAGTGTCTGCAAAACTGGCTTTTCCGATTTGGAGGCGGAAAGGTGCCCTGCGAGGCCCCGGAGAGCGCTGTCAGTAAACACTACACCCACGGCGGCGAACCTGAAACCCGGCGCTCCCCTCCGCGGCCCCTCCCGGCGCCGCATGCAGCGCGCACACGGGGATCCGGGAACACCCCGAGGCCGGGGCAGGTGTCCGCCCTACTTCTCCTTTAAAACGCGGCACCTTTGTAAGGCCGCCCAGGCCGCCGGGGCTCCGGGAACCGGGGAGGACGCCGGATGTGGCGAAACACGCCGCCAAATCTAGCCTCCTCGGAGGTCCAGGCGGGTCCCTGCGACACGAGAGTTCCTGCCCCTCAGCACTTTGTTTCCTCACGCGCGCCCCGACAGCCCCGACCTCCGGGCCCCCTTCCGCAGCCGCCTCCGGCCACTCACTACTCGCCTCCACGCCGGGGGGACGTCCCGGGCCCGCGAGGAGGAAGAGGGGGGAGAGCGGTTCGAGCGCAGGGTCCCGGCCGCGAGACCGTGCACCTCGGGCCGGGGTCCCCCCTTCGCTCGCCCACCCACCTACCCCAACCCCGGGCTCCGCCGCCCAGACCTGGCCTCCGCCAACGCGCCGCCGCCGCCGCCGCCGCCTATCAGCAGAGCGCAGGGGCGGGGCCGGCGGGCTCCGCGGAGGACCGGCCGCCGGGCGGGGACGCGAGAGGGATCGACCGCCTCGCGACTCGGGCCGCCGCGCGCGCGCGCACACACACACACACACACACACACACACACACACACACGCACACACACACGGGCCCAGCTCCCGAGGGAACCGGCGCGGCCCCGGGGAGCGCGAGGAGCCGGCGAGCGCGCGGCCCGCCGTTGGCCGCCTGGTCCGCCCCGCTCGGCGCCCACCCGCCCTGGAGGTGGGGGCCCGGCCTCCGGGAAGATGGTGTCCTGGATGATCTCCCGAGCCGTGGTGTAAGTGCAGCTCACGGCGCCCCGCAGCCCATGCCGGGCCCGGGGGAGGCGCGGCGGGAGAACCCGGGCCGGGAGGGGGAGGGCAGGCCCGGGCCTAGGCGGGTGCGGGCTTGGCCCGGCCTCGGCCTGCCCGGGGCTGAGGCTAGGGCTGGGGCTGGGGCCGCGGCCTCCTCACCCTGGTCCACGTCGCTGGCTGCGCGGCTCCCTGCGGCGCACGAGGGTCCGGCGGCTGCGGCCGGGTCGCGGGCGGCTGCGGCCCGATCGCGTGCGGCGTGGCGGCCCTGCTCCCGGGGAGCTGGATGAGCAAGCGCGCAGGGCCGGCGGCGCGCGCTCCGCGCTCCCCCTCCGTCTGCCCGCGCTGCGCGCCACCGCCCTGCGGCCCGGCAGCGGCGCGCCTCGCGGCGGCCCCTACGCAAGCTCCGCAGACGCGCTGCGCGCCCGGCCCCCGCGGCCCTCGGAGGATGCGCCCGCGGCGCCGCGGCTTTGGATCCCGAGGCTGGTGCGCGGCGGCGTCTCTCCCCGTGGCCGAGGGCCACTCGGTCACGTGTGGGAGGAGGAGAGATGTGTCTCCAAACCACGATCGCTGCCCGCACACACCCCGGGGAAGGGTCCCGACTTCCCCACGATTTGCAGTTTTACCGAGAAAGGCGCTCGTGGTGGAAGAAGGGTGACCCCCGCCTGCTCTCTGGCTCTAGAATGTGGTGGTTTGGGCGGAAATCTTTGGCTCAGCGATCTGAGAGGCTGCAGGTGCCTGTGGCCTTTGTCCATTTTGTGGTGTTTTTACCAAGTGCTACATACAGGTCCACTTAAAAACATTTGCTTGAGTTGTGTTTATTCTGTGAAGTTATTTGCTGGACTACAATGTAAACTGATTTCCTCCCATCTTTTCCATTTTACCCCTCTTCTCCTAAAATTAAAAAAAAAAAGAAGTCACAAAATGAACAAGTTGTAATCACAGCCAGGAGCCCGCAGATTTATTATTAATGATCTGTGTAGGAGTAATTATCTCCCGATCTTTATGAAATGTTTTGGTGAGGCGCTAGCTTCTCTGATTAGCTTTAGAATGTGGGGGAGAAAACATTGCCAGACATTTCATTTTGTTTCTCACTAGGGAGAAAGCTACATTTCCTTGGGGTGTGGATTAATAATAGCTCAGTAGCCGTGTTCAGCCCGATTTGCAATAGCATTGACGTTTTATCAGTTGGTTGTCTCAATGCACTTTGTCCTTCCCCGGTACAGTTCCTAGTTTTAAAACTTCACAGCTTCCCGTGCTCATCCGGACAAAGCTAAAACCTGAGAAATAAAAGCGTATCACAGATGGCTGTCAGGTTGTTTGTTAGCCTTTTTTGGGTCTCTCTTCGGGTGTCATTTACGTAATACAGGCATATCTTTTTTGACCTAGTGATGTCTATCAAGTGTTGTGTCTGCCCCCCAGAAAAATCATGTGCCCCAGCAAGAAACTGTACCTTAAAAAAAAACACACCAAAAAACTCTCTGGGTTCCCTTGACCAGTTCTTTAACTGATTTAAAAGAGAGGGATGAAAAGTGAAGCACCGTTGATTTCATTTGAATTACTCAAATAATGTTTTTGTTTTTTTATCGTTGACTACAAATATGAATTACCTTTTCTAGATGCAACCTATATATAACACAAAGGTTAGTAACACGAGTTGATCTTAAATGGAACTGACAGTTGGGGTACACTGTACCTGCAATATAGATCAGAATGTCGAGTCCTATGAGTTACACCACTGTGTTTTATCGGCTAGAGAATGAAGGCATTATATCTTGTTGGAGAATCAGAACAAGCAAGGGAGATTACATTTGAGATGGGCCTTAAAGGACAGACTGAATTTAGACAGCCAAAGATTAAATAGAAAAGGATTCCAGATAAAGGCACCACTGTGAGCCAAAGCACAGAGGACGGGAAAGCCCAGATTAGTTACAGAGGACTTGAGCGACTGGGAAGAGAAAAAGCTGGAAATTTAAGCTGGGGCCTGTTTTCAAGGAATTTGAGGAAGAACTGATAGATTGTAATAGGAAGCAATGGCTTTGCTTTGGAAATTTCTCTCCCTTGTTGAATGAGCTGGTTGTATTGGAGAGAGACATTGAAGACTTAAGAGAGCTCCCTAACTGGAGAGAGGGTTAGGCTTGTGATGCCAGAAGCTACAGAATTTAAAGTGTGTGGTAAAAGAAAGGAAGCAAAAACGTGAGAGAGGACAGATCATGGAAATTATTTGTCAGGTGTCAGGAAATCTATTTCTTGTGCCATTGAACCATTAGCATATTAGAACACACCCTTGTCAGGTAAGGAAAGCATCATTATTATATTTTGTTCTTTGCTCCTCAGTTTCTCTATATCTATGCACTGAATGTTTTCTTTTCCCTTGATTATATCACGAGGACACAAAAGATCTATCGCAGGATCAACCCAAACTTGGAAACCTTTTTTTCACCAGGAAATAGAATTTTCTTACATTCTTTCTAACCCAGTGGAACAGCCAGCTGGTCCTGAGCCTAAAGAAAAATCAGTTATCTCAACATGAACCTCCGGTGGCATATACAGGGAACCTCCTCTGTAACCAGAGCTCCCTGTGGGCATGAGCACTTTCTTTCCAGACCTTGTGGCAGACCATGGCAGGGAAGAGCACTGGCTTTGGAATCAGACCTGGATGCCAGCTCATAGCTTTGTGGTCCTGGGGAACATACTCAATCCATCTGAGCTTCAGTGTCCTTATCTTA
>PVJN01058271.1:0-12211 GCA_004026805.1 Lasiurus borealis | reverse complement strand
AGCGCTCCGTGGAGATACATCAGAGAGCTCACCCAGAAGAAAAGCCCAGCTTTCGAGCCCCCGGAATTCTTGACCAAAGAACCAGTTAGTCCCAGGCCGACATCAAAAGGCATCGGCGTTCTGCTAGATTTTTCTGTGATGTTTCGCCCTCGGTCTCGGAGTAATCAGAAGTCACATAAAAAAAAGAGAGAGAGAGAGATGGGCTATCCCTTTAAAATTAGATCATCGCTGTGTGTTAATAATGCAGAATGAGTTGTCAATTGACCAGGCAGCAAATGGACTTCCTCATCGCCTCATGTCCGCGTCCATCTATGAATATTTCAAAGCCCTGGTGCGCGCTGGGCCGTTTGAGTTTGGGGCGAAGGCGGATCGCAGTGCAAAACCCCTCATTTCCAGCCCCTGGCGGCGGGCTCCTTCCCCCTCTTCCAGGGTGTCATTAAAAATCTGTTGCCAAGAGCCCGGACTTGGCAAGGTTTGCAATATAATTTGCAATCTGCAATGTTTGCGGGCTGGCCCCCGCGGCCCCCCTCGCCGGCCCCCTCGCCAGCCTGCCTGCCGGAGTCAATAGGGGGCATCGCTCATCTGTCGGAAAGAAAAATAGCCACAGACTAATTAGAATTCTGTTTGCCAGGAGCCTCCGAGTTGCTGTGCTTATAGATTTCAAGCTCCTTTTGTTTGAATTAAATTGCCAACTTTTTTTCCCTCCGTCCTCCTTTGCAGTAGCGGGTTCCCCATTGGACGGGAGGGGGGTGAGGAGTTCCCGGCGGGCGGGCGGGGGTCTTAGCCATGGAAATGCAGAGGCAGGGTCAAGGTTGTGTCTGAAAAAAAGAGGGGCTGGGTTGCTTTTCGGGGGCTGACTCCTGTCTTTCTGGGACTTGTTTTGGGGGAACCGGTGGGGAGCTGGAGAAGTTCAAAGGGCAGAGGGGCCCAGTCCTTGCCTGATGCTGAGATTTTGGGGGATGGGCCAGGGGGCAGCCACACACTTGCACCCCGTGCAAAGCCAGATGGTCCTGCTCTGGCCGGGACCACAAAACTGGCCCCTAATGGAATGAATGAGTCGCCCTTGCTCGGTTAGCTAGGATTCCTCCTGCAAGTGGGGGACGGGCCCGCAGGCCCAAACCCCGGGAAAGGGCCCTGATCACACTGGCCTGTTTTTAGGGTCCCATTTTCCTAGCGTTCTCCTGGTGTTTTGTGGGAAAGTCCAAATTTCCCACGAAGAATTTGAAAATAGCCCTGACCACTTCGGCTCAGTGGATAGAGAGTAAGCCTTGGACTCAATGGTCCCAGGTTAGATTCCGGTCAAGGGCATGTACCTTGGTTTCGGGCACATACCCAGTAAGGAGGGTGTGCAGGAGGTGGCTGATTTATATTTCTTTCTCATTGATGTTTCTAACTCTATATCTCTCCCTTTCTCTCTGTAAAAAAATCAATAAAATATATTTTTTAAAAAGAATTAAAAAATAACATCCAGGTTCTGTTTCAAGAATTATAACACCAGCCCTAGCTGGTTTGGCTCATGGGATAGAGCGTCAGCTTGCAGACTGAAAGGTCCCGGGTTCAATTCTGGTCAAGGGCACACACCCAGATTGTCAGCTGGATCCCCAGGAGGGGCCGTGCAGGAGGCAGCTGATGCATGCTCTGTCTCAGCATGGACGTTTCTCTCTCTCCTCTGTGAAACCGATCAATAAAAACAAACAGGATGGAGAGAGACTTGCACACCGGCAGCAAGAAGGCAGCTCCCGAATAGGAGCGCAGGTTTTGTGAGGAACCCGCCGCAGTTCGGCGCAGGCCGTGGTCAGCAGCGCATCTGCGGTCTAAGGAGGAGCTGGAGGCTGGCCTTGCAGGTCCGAGGCGATTTGCTCCGCACTAAGCCGATAGCAAGGCTGTCCCCCGCTTAGCAGGAAGCCACTTGTCCTTTGAAACACAGAAGCGGGAAACTAGACCCTTCCAGGGGCTTTCCATGACAATGAACTGCACAGTCCAATGCAGTTGCCCGCAGAATAATGAGATATTGTCTGCACGAATGTGTAAAGGCAGCGGTGTAGCAGATATAGCGGAACTGCATTGACCGATACCTGCAGGCAGGGGGCCTCCTCTTTCCGAAGTCGAAGGAAAAGACTTTGCATGAGAGCCAAATGGCTCATTTTTTATTTATTTTTTGCACGTTGTAGCCTAGACATTGGGCTGGACCTGGAGTGGGTTTTTTTTTTTTTAATATATATTTTATTGATTTTTTTACAGAGAGGAAGGGAGAGAGATAGAGAGTTAGAAACATCGATCAGCTGCTTCCTGCACACTCCTTACTGGGATGTGCCCGCCACCAAGGTACATGCCCTGAACCGGAATCGAACCTGGGACCTTTCAGTCACAGGCCGACACTCTATCCACTGAGCCAAACCGGTTAGGACTGGACCTGGAGTATTTTATCTATCAGTACCTCCCAAGGAAAAATGTCTCTTCTTGCCTTTTTCTAAAATATATCCAATGGCTGATGAAAGTACAAAACCAAAAGGGACCTTCATGAATGAAACAAAGAAGGAGGGAGGGAGGGAGGAAGGGAGGAAGGGGAATAAAGAAACAAAAGAAAGGAAGAGAGTTCAAAACAGTTTGGCTCAGTCAAGGGCATGTACCTTGGTTGCGGGCACATTCCCAGTAGGAGGTGTGCAGGAGGCAACTGATCGATGTTTTTCTCTCATCAATGTTTCTAACTCTCTATCTCTCGCCCTTCTCTCTGTAAAAATAAAAAAGTCAATAAAATATATTTTTAAAAAGAAAAGAAAGGAAGACAGAAAGAGAATGAAGCATAACTTCTTATCTGCTTACTATGACTTACTTATGACTAGACAACCAATAGAAGAGAAATGAAAATGAATCTTATTTTTGCGGGCCCACCCACTCCCTGAAGCCAGTTCCAAAGCAATTTGTCAGAGAAATTTGCTAAACAGCAGACCTCACAGAGGTGAGGAAGGCATTCCCTGCAGCGGACATATTTCCACAGAAATCATTTTGGGATCTGGGTCGTGACTGAGCAAAAATTTACTTTGATTATGTCCTTAAAAAGGCAAACCTGTCAGAGTGTCTAAAAATGACTCGTTCCTATATTAGAAATTGCAGTTGTTAGCTATGGAAGAATTTCCTTCTTCTTCTGTATGTGCCTTTAAATTTCTTAATAGCTCCATGGTTAGTTCAGTGGTTGAGCGTCAACCTCTGAGCCAGGAGGTCACAGTTCGATTCCCCATCAGGGCACATGCCCACATGTGTGGGAGGCAACCAATCCATGATTCTCTCTCATCACTGAAGTTTCTAACTCTCTCTCCCTCTTCCTTTCTCTATGAAATCAATAAAAATCTTTTTTGAAAAAAAATTTATTAATAGTACAGTGGTACCTTGAGATACGAGTTTAATTCATTCCGTAACCTTGAGGCGTGGGAAACTATGAGACACTGGAGTCGAGGTAAACTGGTGGGTCGTGTGTAGCCGGCCGATCCGCACGATTACTCCTATCTCAAATGTTGCTCGTATTTCAAAGCAAAAATCGCTCGATCGAAGGCTCGTATCTCAAAAATCTTGTATGTTAGGGCACTCGTATTTTGAGGTACCACTGTACTTACACTAAAAAAGAAAAATATTCGTTGCCTATAGTATCATGTCCTGCCCAGAGTCAACTGTGCTCACATCTCTTTGAATTCCTTTTGCAATTCCACGCCTCTGAGAATCTGGGCCTTTTTTATCTGTCCTTATTGTAAAACTAGAAGCCTGGTGCACGAAGGTTCATGCCAGAATGGGCCTTCCTTTCCCTGCCTGCCGGCAGCGCTTTCGCTCTGGCCAGAGCCGCCTTTCCACCTTCCTATGCTACTCAGAGGTCCAGAGTGGCTGGGGGGCAGGGCCCATGTATACATCTTTGTTGGGTTAATTTGCATATTCACTCCTGATTGGCCAGTGGGCGTCGTGAGGGTACAGTCGATTAGCATGTCACTCTTTCATTAGGTAGCAATGGCAGGAGGCAGAGTGGCAGAACGACCCAGGAGATGGCACCTGTCACCAGGCGACTTCTCCCTGAGTCTGCAGGCCAGATCTAGTTTGAACTCGTGGTGCCCTTTGTCATATCCTCAGTGTCCCTCCATTCTTGCCCCCTGTCTTTATCCACTTTTGTATATAGACCGAGGCTGTTTACCCAATGCCTGTAAACCTTTTCCTCCCCCAAACCACAGTCAAATGTTCACTGAACTCTGGACTCAGAACTAAGCAGCATTGACAGAGACAGGGTACTGGACAGCGGGCCATCGTGGAGCCTAAACTTGGAACCAGTGATGGAACTGAATGTGGGGAGACTCTGATGTTCCCCAGGGTGCTGTCCTAAGTCCCACAGTGACCAGAGGCGGGGAACCTTTTCTCTGCCAAGGGCCATTTGGATATTTATAATATTATTCATGGGCCATAAAAAATCATCATCTTAAAAATGAGCCTGCTAGCCCAACCGGCGTGGCTCCATGGTTGAGTGTCAACCTATGAACCAGGAGATCACAATTAAATTCCTGGTCAAGACACATGCCTAGGTTGCTGGCTCCATCCCCAGTAGGGGGCGTGTAAGAGGCAGCCAATCAATGATTCTTTCTCATCATTGATGTTTCTATCTCTGTCTCCTTCTCCCTTCCTCTCTGAAATCAATAATATATACTATGTACACACACACACTGAGTGGCCAGATTATTATGATCTCTGAATGCATAATAATCTGGCCACTCAGTGTATCTGTATCTCAAATGGGTACCAAAAGCATTCTAGACTTTTGCTGGAGATCAACCACTTGTTTGCCTTGAGCTTTCTATCAGCCAGTGCAAAGGGGATCAGGTGCGTGACTTAATAGTGTTTTTGATATCAAATAAATGAGGTGCTCAAGAGAAGTACTTGCTGTGCCCTTGGTCATATCCTCAGTTTCAGATTATTATGCGTTCAGAGATCGTAACAATCTGGCCACTCAGTGTGTGTGTGTGTGTGTGTGTGTGTGTGTGTGTGTATGTATAGTATATATGTACAGTATATATTCTTACGAGCCTGCACTATCTGGTCAAACACTTAATTAACTCACCCCTAATGCCTTGGCAGGGCCAGACCAAATGATTTCCCGGACCTTATATGGCCCGTGTGCGGGACGTTCCCCACCCCTGGGGGCCTGGAGGTGAGCAAGCCGGTTCCATGGAGCGGTGGGTTTGTTTTTTTAAGGCAAATGCATGCCAGCGGCTTAAGAGCAGGTGTCTTTAGCCCCGTCCCCTGCGTTTTCACCCCGGCTAGACTCAAGCACTGTCTGTGCACATCACACCCGTGCCCTTGGTTCGCGAAGGAGTGAAACGTCTAATAAAGGGAAAGGAGACGATGGTGTGTTGAAGACCCAGCAGGAGGCAAAGGAGTGAAGGACGCCTCCCTCGGAGAGAACGGGGACTGGGAGAACTGAGGGCTGTGCGGAGCGTTCGGGGAGACGCAGGAGTCTCCGGCCCGACGCTGGGGTTTGGAGCAGTTGGAGCACCAGGATCTCGTTAAGGAATAATTAGATTTCCGAGTGTTGAGTCAGCCCCTGTGAGCTCGAAGATTCTGTCACCGTGCCGGCCAAAGGTTAGCCGGATTGTTAGCGCCGGGAACCGTCTTTAAATGTTACAGTCATTAACTGGTTAATAAGAGGCTGACGAGGAATATTACTTTATCAATATTCTTGGAAATGAACCCAATTCAAACAATAGGGTGGGGTGTGTTTTATTTTGTTGGAGTTGTGGTTTTTTGTTCTTTTTTTTTTGTCTCATATTAATTAACTAACATTTAAAATAATGAGAAGCACCCTGCCGTTTTGCTCAGTGGATAGAGCATCGGCCTGTGGACTGAAAGGTCCGGGGTTCAATTCCAGCCAAGGGCACATGCGGGCTTGATCCCCAGTGGAGGCCGTGCTGGAGGCAGCTAATCACTGCTTCTCATCATGTGAAGTTCCTATCTCTCTCTTCCTCTCTGAAATCAATAATATATTTTTTTAAAAAGAAAAGAAAAGAATTAAAAGCCATTCGGAAAAGGAGGCCAGGGTGCAGGCAGGAGCTGGGGGTGCGGGTAGTTAGGGGAGGACACTCATCCTTGACAAGCAGGGGCCGTCTTGGCTGGGCGATGGCCGGGGACACGGACAACCTGTGTGGACAGCAGCCTCCGCCTCCTTCTGCAGCCTCGGAGCCAGAGGCGGCATGGAGGGTGCCGGCCACCATCAGGGCACAGTGGCCACGGCGGGGTCCGTGGCTGCCGGTGGCGCGTTCTAATTAAACTCCCGCACCGGGAGTGAGGGAAGGGATCAGCAGGTACCGTGACCGCAAGGCCGGCTAACCTGGGCTGTTGTGCACCCTTCTTAAAAGGCACCGCCACTTTCCTGTGTCATGTGAGCATGCTGTTACTTCCGCCTCCTCTGCTACCATCCCTTCACCGGGGAGGCGTTTTGTTGTTGTTTTTAAAATATATTTTTATTGATTTCAGAGCAGAGGGGAGAGGCAGAGAGCGATAGAATCATTGATGAGAGGGGATCATGGATCAGCCGCCTCCTGCACGCCCCGTGCTAGGGATCAAGCCCGCAACTCAGGCCTGTGCCCTGAGCGGAATCAAACCCAGGACCCCTCCGTCCACAGGCTGACGCTCTATCCCCTGAGCCAGACTGGCCAGGGCGGGGGAGGCGTGCTGAGTTCGGCCAGACTGCATTCATCCTGCCTGGGCCAGTTTCCTCCTGGAAATGCAGGGACAGTTGTGCAATAACATGGGGGCAGGGGGACACAGCCGTTCATTATTTAGTCTTAAAAAGCAAGACTCATGGGCTGTCTGTCTCTTTAGCACATTGTGCCAGTGCTAGGTGCAACCTCGTGAGTGTGTGTGCCTGTACACACACGTGTGTGTTGTGTGTGCACGCATGTGCGTGTGTGCCTGTGTGTGCTAAGGCAGAAGTCCTGTCCCCTCTGTTTCCTCCGCTTTGCTGATTGCCCAGGCTCTCTGCACCGGAGGACCAGACAGCTCGCATTTTCCCAGAGACCCCCTCCCGCCTCCCCCTCATGTGGGACGCTGCTCCTTGCTCCCGGGCTGGGCCCTTTCTCCTCCCTGAGACTGAGCGGCCCAGGAAGCGGGGAGGGAGCCAGGTCCTTCCTGCCTGTGCGGGTATGTGTCTGCGGGTAGGACGCGAAGATAATCCAGCGGCACCCTCCTCTGCCTTTGGGAGCGGGCACACACACACACACACACACACACACACACACAGAGAGAGAGAGAGAGAGAGAGAGAGAGAGAGAGAGAGAGAGAGAGAGAAGCTGGCAAATTCAAACAAGAGGGCCAGGGCTTCTCTTCCCCCAGCGCATTCATCAGAAGCGCATTTGCCACGGGCTCGAGAAATAGTCACGGAGAAGCAAGGCGTCTCCGAGGGTGAGGAGACGCAGCCCCAACTTTGCCCAGAGCTTGGGGACCAGGATGCTCCACGACGAAGCCACCCTCCCAATTAACACCTCGCCTGGAAATCCCCGCGAGGTCACGGGATCCGTGCCCGGCGCCGGCCGGCTCCAGACAGACGGAGATGGGCCGCGGAATTAACACGGGTCCCAGGGCCCTGCCTGGCAGACGCCCGGCAGATTAAGGCCTTGCGCCGGGAAGATAGGGAAAGCATTCCTAATGAGGGTCTGAGGTTAGGGTTTAAGATGCAGGCGAGCCGCCTCCCGACCATTCTTCTCCCTTTTCATCATTTTAATTAAACTCCGATACCATTTAATTCCTACCTGGCCTAGATTTGGTGTGCTCCTTGCGAGCAGCCCTGATAAAAAAATATCAGGCCTCACCCCCACTTCGCTGCCGCGAGGACGCGTTAGAGAGGGGGCCCCGGTCCGCAGGACTTCAGGGGTCCCTCCGCAGTAATTACTTTCCTATCAAATGAAAAGCATCATATTTTTCTGTAAATAGGGGTGTTGTTTTTTTTGTTATTTTTCCCCTGCGAAACTCTGATTGCCCCGCTCTCCTGACAAATAGTAATTAGGACTTGACTGTAGGGTGATTTTAGCATGAGGCCAGCCATTAAGATGCTTTTTCTCGCACACACGAGCGAGCGAGCGAGCGCTCACACGGCTTACGGAAACTTGAGAATTTTTTTGCCACAAATGTATCACTAATGAGATGTGGCCGTGTTGCCTCTGTATTTTTTTTTAATCTTTATTGTTGAAAGTATTACAGATGTCCCCTCTTCCCCCAACTGCCCTCTCCCAGCCCGCCTGCACCCCCAACCTCAGGCCTTCCCCACCCTATTGTCTCTGTCCATGCATTATGCATAGAGGCCTGTGAGGGCATTGGTTGATCTCTTGCCTCTGTATTTAAAATACTACTATCGGCCCCTCTGAATTCATAAGAATTCCGCAGCGTGTCTGAGTCTGCTTAGGAGTCTAGTGTCTTTTGTGCCAATTTTTAATATCTGCGGGGGCCTAGGAGCCGGAAGCCACATCTTCAGCATGCTAAAGAGAGCCGACCCCGCTGGAGTGGCTCAGGGATTGAGTGTCCACCTAGGAACCAGCAGGTCACGGTTCAATTCCCCGTCAGGGCACAGGCCCAGATTGCAGGCTCAATCCGAAGTGAGGGGCGTGCAGGAGGCAGCCAATCCACAATTCTCTCTCTTCATTGATGTTTCTCTCTCTCTCTCTTTCTCTCCCTCCCTTCCTCCCTCTCCCCCGCTCTCTTCCTCTCTGAAATCAATCAATCAATCAATCAATCAATTTTAAAAAGCCAAGTCTCTCCACAGCTCAGGTCTGAATCATTCCGAATCTGTGAAGTCATTCGGACAACTTTGGGTCCCTAGAATTCCTAACCCTCTTTTCCCTGGCCTTTTGATTGCTCTCCCAGTAGTGGGTTCAAATAGTCGTTGCTTCAGAAAATACTGTTCTGCTGTCTTGTTGAAAGAATAGCAATATTGCCCGGCCAGTATGGCTCAGTGGTTGAGCATTGTCCCGTGCACCAAGAGGGCGCAGTTAGATTCACTGTCCGGGCACACGCTCAGGTTGCAGGCTCCATCCCTGGAGGGGGCCCAGCAGGAGGGGGCCCATCAATGATTCTCTCTCATGATTGATGTTTCTCACTCTCCTTCTCCCTTCCTCTCTCTCTAAAATCAATAAAAACACATTTTTTAAAAAAAGAAAAGAATAGAAATAAGAAGCCAGCCTGGTATTTGTGGTCAGAAGTGGGACATTTCCACACGCTCCCACCTGCTGGCGTTTATTGCAGTGGCCTCGCCCTCGCCAGTGTGGCTCAGTGGACAGAGCATCGGACTGCAGACCAAAGGGTCCCAGGCTTGATTCCGGTCAAGAACAGGTACCTCAGACCAGGGTCCAGGTCTGAGCTCCTGCAGGAGGCAACCAATCCACGTGTTTCTCTCACATCAGTGTTTCTCTCTGTCTCTCCCTCTCCCTTCCACTCTCCCTAAAAATCAATGGGAAAATGTCGTCGAGTAAGGATTAACCACAACAAATACATTATAGCGGCCTCTGTTACGCTGTAGGTCAGGGCCTCTCTGGCTACATGCCCTGAGCCCTTACTAGTTTGTCCCACGCGGGTAAATGTTCTCATGCTCCGAGTAAAGACAAATCCTTTTCTCGAGGTTTGGTTGAGGGGAGTCCGGGCCAGATAGGGGTGCCCTGGCGGGCAGCTTGCTGTTTTATCTTCGCATCTCCCCTAGCTCTGAGCTCCACACTGCGCCTCGAGCAGATGCTTGGTAAATGTTTGTTAAATTAAATCTCAGGCAATTTGCTTCGATTTGCTTAGCGCTCCCTGGGTAAGTAATCAGTTCCTATACCATTGAATGAGTTTTTAATCGCGTTTCCATTGGACCCTCTGCATAGGTTAATCAGACCAGCTCGCCCGGGTTCCTGGCCTCACACTCAGGGCCGGAGACAGGCCGGTGCAGGCGGGGTCTGAGCGCAGCTGGAAGGAATGGAGGAGGCCCTGGCTCGGAGCCGATCTCTCTCCCAGGTGCAAGGCAGGCAGGCCGATCAGGTGAGGGACTGTATTCACACGGGACTGTGTTCTACTGGGGTCAGCGCCTACATTGGCAAGATGGGCTCGATCCCCAGTGCGGAGCGTGCAGGAGGCATCGATCCATGAATCTCTCTCATCATTGAGGTCTCTCTCTCTCTCCCTCTCTCTTCCTCTCTGAAATCAGTAAAATTGTTTCAAAAGGAATTTGCAGTGGCAGGAGCAAGGGAGGCCGCAGAAGTGAGGAGGAGAGGCAGGTGCCGCGTCTGGGGACTCCCCACTCGATGCCAACGTTTAGCGTGTTCACCCACCGAGCGTGTGCCAGCGCCTCTCCGCCACTTCCCATTCAGGCACCCGTTTGACTCAGCGACATCGATACACGCTCACCATTTCAGAGTACTGAGCGCAGGCCCACAGCGAAGCCCCGAGACTGTTTCCTGCGTGCCAGGTCTGATGTCTCCATCTGATGTCTCCTGCATTCACGTCCCGGGAGCTCCGCGGGCCCTGGTAGAGGAAACAGGAAACACAGAAGATCCCCTCCCTCCTAAAGCAAAGCTGCACAAGCAACACTGGGCAACGGAGCAGTAACGCGCTGCAGAAATGATAGGCGGTGCCCTGGCCCGTGCGTCATTAATGTTTTACTGACTTTTCTCCGCGATGCCTGCGTCCCACTGGGCCGCGTCACTGGACCTCAGATTTTTACAGATGGCAGGTGACTGTGATGCGTGCTCCAGGTTACGTGGATTTACTTTCTAATGGTGTGAACGCTGCCAAACGTGGTCACTGGGAGAGTCGGAGGCAAGGAGGCGGGCCCGGCCAGCCTGACTCAGGGGTTGAATGTCCACCTGTGAACCAGGAGGTCACGGTTTGATTCCCAATCAGGGCACAGGCCCGGGGTTGCTGGCTTGATCCCCAATAGAGGGCGTTCAGGAGGCAGCTAATCCATGATTCACTCTCATTGATGTTTCTCTCTCTCTCTCCCTATCCCTTCCTCTCTGAAATCAATAAATATAAATGTGTGTGTGTGTGTGTGTGTGTGTGTGTGTGTGTAATTGTGTGTGTTTTTTTAATGCAAGGAGGTGGTTTGTTCCGAGGACTCCATTGGGGCTCTGGAATCGGGAAGTTAGCATTTCGTATTGATTAGTAATGATTAGTCATGAGTCTGTGGCCGAGGCCCGCTGTCTGTGTCTCACTGGCGCAGCCACATGGGTATCTGTGTGGAGTAAGGGATTTTAAAGAGCTCCGGAAAAAAATTGGTCTGTCACCTCTCACAGGTAGATGGATAGCATTTCAGAAACTATACACATCAGAGTACTTGTTTTTAGGTGCTTTTTAGATATTTTTATTGATGGATTGAGTTTAAAGAGCGAGAGGAAGACAGAGAGAGATTAATGGAGACAACCCATTTTGTTTTTGTGTTGGTTAACCCTCTCAAGGGTATTTTCCCGCTGATTTTCAGAGAGAATGGAAGAGAGAGGGAGAGACACAGAGAAACATGGATGTGAGAGAGACACACAGATTGGTTGCCTCCTGCACACGCCCTGACCAGGGCCCGGGCCAGAGAGGAGCCTGCCCTTGACTGGAATCGAACCGGTGACCCTTTGATCCTCCGGCCAACGCTCTCCATCCACCGAGCCAACCTGGCCAGGACTCTTTTTCCTCTTTAAGTGCAGGCACAAGAAACTGCATCACGTGGTTAACAGAGGCTGCTCTGGAGTCTCAGCCTCGTAACAAGTCACCGCCCATTTTCCGGAGGAGAAAACCGAGCTCGCGGGGATCATGATGGGGCCTGTGTGTGTCCTTAGAAACAGGCGCCCAGTCTCCAGCGGCAGAAACGCTCCCTGTGAACTCCCCGAGCACAGCTGCTGTGCAGCAGGCCGCTCCCCCCCCCCGAACCCCCCCTACCAGGCCCAAAGGACTCCAAGAGACGGCAGCAGCATCCTTTGTCCCATGCCCATCCTCTCAGCTGCCACGTGGCGCTGCCCCTGACGAGGGGGGAGGGGGAGCAAGGCCCCACTTGGGCTGAGCTGAATCTGCATTTGCATCGGTGACTGGCACTCTATTAGGATTGGTATCACGGGGGTGGGATCCTGGGTCCCTGGATGTGGGCCTTTCACGCCTTCTGATTGACAGCTCCCACTTGTAAAGCGGTCACCCGCGCAGCCGTCTCCCGCTCCTGTCCGCCTCTCCACAGCAGCTGATG
>PVJN01058270.1:0-12211 GCA_004026805.1 Lasiurus borealis | reverse complement strand
CCTGTGAGAGCCTGTGAGAGCCTGTGTGAGCCTGTGTGAGCCCGCTGGCCTGGTGGGGCTGGGAGGTCTGGGGCACTGGGGGAGGACCCTTCAGTCATTGTGGGCGATGCTGACTGAACAAGTGAGGACCCCATGTAAGCCTGTGACAAACAATCAGGGGACGTCTGGGGCTGGTCAGGAGGTCAGCTGGCAGGGTTCCTGGGGCTTTCTGAGAGGTGTTGACTCAGGGGCCTGGGTTCCTCCCACAACCCTTGTCTGAAGTTGGGCCTCTAGGGAGTGGGGGCGCAGAGCCCAAGGGCACAAAGCAGCCTCTGTGGCAGCGCCCATTGCGGGCTGCAGAGATAAGTCAGAGATGCTCCGCTGTGTTGTCAGCGAGCAGAAATAGCCTGTCTCCCTTCCCAGAAAAGCCAGGCCTGGGACTGGGCCAGGCTGCTGTCTGCCCTTGTCCTTGAGGCCCAGTGATGAGAGCAGGAGTCAGTTCCTCCCTCCTGTGACCTGGGAGCTGAGAGGCCTGCCTTGCATAGGGTCTCAGGATGTGAGGGCTGTGGGACCCTCATTCCTGCATCTGCCGCCCAGGGCCTCGCAGGCTGCCCCCTGTATATGCGGGGCTTCAGGCCCCAGACCCAGAGCCTGGAGCCAATGGTCAGTGCTGTTAGGCTCCCAATGGATGCTGGCCAGCGCTCAGGCCAGGCACTCAAGGTGACCTGGGCATGAGCCAGGGCTGCAGGCATCACTTGGCTGCTGGAATGGGGCAGATGTCCTGTCATGGGAATGAGTGGTCAAAAATTGCGATTGCCCTAGCGGTAGCCCCTGTCCCTTCTCACCTGGACCATCGATCTCTTCACAGTGCCCGCTGCTGGCCTTCCCACACATGCTGCAGGCATGGCGGGTCCCTCATTAACCTCATGGAGCTTAGAACACAGGACACAGTGGGCCCAAGGTCTGCCCCACTTCTATTCCAGGAACGCAGCCCAGGGTGGGAGCTGAGACCTGACAGGCTGCACCTCACCCCCTTGCAGGGCTGACCTCTGCTCGCCAAGCCTGGAAGCTCTGGGAGGTTCTCCTGGGCAGCGATCAGTGAGTGAGGGGTGGGGGGGTGCCTCCAGGTCTCAGCACTGTCTCCACCTCAAACGGGGGTGCACTGCACTTTCCACTTGGGACAGGGTTGGACCAAACCCCATAGCTAAGCTGCAGGGACAGTGGGACAGCAGCAGTTGGTCAGCCTGAGGGAGCTGGTCTTCTAGGAAGTGGTGGGCTGCCTCACCTCCTCAGAGCCTCCTTTGAGGGGGAGCATGGAATGCAAGGGGGATCTCAGCACACACACCCTGCATGGGGATGGCAGCCCTCTGACCTTCAAGCGTTGAACAGGACTTGGCCTGGTCTGGCAGACCTCCACCCCAAGTAGCTGGGTGACCAGCGCCAGGGGTCTGGGAGCACAGTGGCCCCTGGCCCTCCTCTGGCCCCTGAGCTTCATTTGGGCATTCAAGCAGGAAACAGTGGGCAGAAGAGGGGACTGCACCAGAGATTTCCTGGCCAAGGGGTGGAGTGCCAACTGGGATTTGGGGTGGAGGACAAGAAGACAGACTGGTGCCTCCTGGGGGATATCACTGTGCCATCACCCAGTCCTCTGGGCAAAGGAGCCTTGGGTGGGTTCTGTGAGTCCCAAGGCCTTTGGCACCTCCCCTCTGGCAGAGGGAGGGATTCTCCTGACTAAAGGAATGGAGTTCCCCCCTGTGGGGTGGTGCGAGGAGCCTGGCTGAGATGGGGTTTAGGGTAACACCAGTCAGGATCCCAGACAGGGCTCCAGGCCCAGGCAGAGAGCTTAGATAGGTGCTCAGTCACCCTGATAGGCCTGCGGATAGGCTTTGATGTGAGGCTAGGTGCATGGCAGGAACACAGGTACTAGCTCAAGGTTCAAGCTCCCAGAGGGCCATCTCTAAAAGATAGCGGGGCCTGCACCCCAGAATGCTCCATCACCTCCAGGGGAATGCAAGCTTCTATGAATGTGTAAGACCACCTGGGAACTCTGCAAGTTCTCTGCCACCCTCCCCACCCATCTGTCTCTGTCCTGCTCTCTCCTGTAGCACATATCACAGGTGGGTGTAAAGACAATCCTGATATTTTAAAATAGATTTCACAGGGCAGGTGGGGGAGGAGAAGAGAGGGATGAGTTCTTTTTGTTTTTTCTTTTAAAATAGGTCCCTGTGACACCTTGGTATTTAGGAGTAGTCTGCCGAGTTGCCAGTTCTTCCGTCCAGTCCCCAGGACGGTCATTTGTCCTGAACCCACACACTGTTTCTAGGTTAAAGCAGATGCCTGTGGTCGCAGTGTCACTTGTGGCTGGGTGTGTGGTGGGGGGAGGGTGAGTGGGGAGAGACACGGGTCATGCAGCTAGAAGGGTCAAGGGACTCAGCCCGTAGTCCCCTGAGTGGCTAACGTGTGTTCACACACAGTGCTGACCTGGGTGTGGCCAGAGGTGACCAGGGAGGGGCTAACCGGCATGTTAGAGGGCCTCTGTCCTTATCCACAGCTGGCCAGGCCCACCCCGTGGCCAGTACACACACATGACACCTCCCTAGTCCTTAAAGGACCTCCTGATGAAAATATTCACTGAAAGCTGCACCCTCTTCCCATTCAGCACTGACCCCGTGTCTCACTGCGTGACTTCATGCCCTCATCCGGGGGCCAGCACCCAGGCAGAGCAAGGTGGGCTGCCTTCCGACACCAGGTGAGGGCGGTGCTGCAGCTGGAGCGGCAGATCCTCCTCACGGAACCTCTGTCACCAGGAGACCAGGGAGCCACTTCCTCCACCCCAAGTCTAACCTCCCTGAGGAGCCGGTGCTTAGTGGTCACGCATTGTACAAGGACACATGTTTCTCAACATGGAATTCTTAAATGTAAAGGACGGGTGAGCTTCAGCATAGCTGGCTCCAGGAGGTGGGCAAGGCTATTAGACCCCGTCTCCCCTCTCTTGCCCGGCTTTCCCTCAGGTAGCTCCCCAAGTGGACCGTCTCTCCAGATGAAGAGCGAGGCCCAAAGAAGCTCCGGGCAACCCCCTTTCAGTAAACTTCCGAATCTCCCATGGGACTGATACTGGTGGCCTGGGTCACATGTCCACTCTGGGCCGGGCAGTGCTAACTGGCTGGTCTGGGTCACGTGTCCACTGCCACCTTGACAGTCCCTCCAGGGTCAGTGGACTGGGGAGAGGGTCATCTTCAGAGGAAATTCGGGGAAGGAAGAGTGGCTGTACACAGAACAAGCAAGTGGCTGTTCTGGGGTGGCCAGAGAGCGCTCCCGTGGGGAGGTGTGTGTACAGGTAAAGCCACGCCAGGAGGCGAGGGCTCCTCCTGCCAAGATCTTCATTTGGAGCGGAGCCGATGGCTGCCAGGACCTGCGCCTCCGAAAGCCCCCGCCAGCTTCAAAGGGGCCTGTCTGCTCACCCGCTTTGATCTCGGAAGGGGCCCACTAAGAATCGTGATCAAAAGAACGTGTGCGATTCCAGGTATGCGCAGACACCATCTCCGGCAGACAGAGCCGAGGCTTTCATCCCGGCTGCGGGAGCTGCTGTCTGAAGAGACTTATGTGTCCTCAGAAGCACGGTTCTTTTTCTGCTGAAAATGCAGCAACAAACACTTCTCTGCAAGTCACAGAGATGAGAGAGCAGAGCCCAGTCCTGGCCAGGCTGAGGTTGGGTGAGGAGACCAGCATCAGGGCAGTGAAGATCCAGGCAGCAGGACTGCAGGAGCGGAGGCCCAGCCCAGCTGAGCCACTGGGTGCCCCTGCCGTTGGCTACCCCACCCTGGGCCCAGTGTGAGCTTTTACAATGGCAGCCACCATTTAGCACAGTGAGTGACATCATGTGCCGTGACTCCTGCAAGTCCTTCCAGACCAATATTGTATGGTTCTCAGCCCCAGGCACAAGATGTTCAGTTGAAACTCTTGGACTGAGTGGAATATACACTTTGTAGTCATTTATTTTCTTTTTCCTTTTTTTAATATATTTTATTGATTTTTTACAGAGAGGAAGGGAGAGGGAGAGAGAGTTAGAAACATCGATGAGAAAGAGACATGGATCAGTCGTCTCCTGCACACCTCCTACTGGGGATGCGCTCGCAATCAAGGTACATGCTCTTGACCAGAATCCAACTGGGACCTTTCAGTCCGCAGGCTGATGCTCTATCCATTGAGCCAAATTGGTTTCGGCTGTAGTCATTTCTGAAAGACCGTCTTTCCAATTCCAGTCTCCAGTCTAGGAGCTGAGGAAAGAGTGTTTCTTCAAGGGGTGTCAACAGGCAGGTGATTCCCAGGGAGGATGGTGAGGGTGGGTCACCTGGTCACAGTGGCCTCGGCACATGGACACCAGGTGGGAGGGAAGAAGAGACAGGCAAACACAGATTATTCCTTCAAGGAGCTTGACAGTGAGGACGGGGGGAGGGACGAAGACTGAGAAATGGTGCTGAGAAAGGAGACAGACCTACAAGGCAGCCTGAATGCCAAGGGCAGAGGAACCAGAACCAGGGCAGGGCGTGGACGCAGGGGTAAAGCTGTGACTGGAGCTGCGAGATTGACCCTGGAGGGGACCCCTCTTCTGCCACCTGGGGAGGTGGTGCAGGAGCAGCTGGGCTTTGATTTCTCAGTGATGGGAAGTCAAGGTTGTGCTAAGGGAGGTTGTGCCCAGCCTGGAGGGACCATCAGTCTGCAGGGCACATGAGCTCAGCACCACGCTCCATAGCCAAACCTTGCAGGGTGTACAGAACAAGGGAGATGGGGCAAAGGAGAATAGGACCTGCCACTTATCGGGCGTGGGAGAGACGGGTGTGTCCCTGGGCACACTGTGACAGGTCAATGGACTTGGAGCCAAGGACCAGAAGGGACCCTGTGGGGTGGTCCTCCTCATGGCTCGGGCTTTCTCCCATGCTCACCTATGGGTGCTCTCCAAATACACTTCTGCTTCCAAGACCTCCTCAAAGTTAAATGGGACCTTCCCAAGGTCCTGCGACTCCTTAATGACCCAGATCCTGGCCTAAGAATCTCTCAGCCAGTGCATCAAAATTGGGCCCTGTTCCAAAAACAGGATGGCTCACTCTCCGAGGTGATGCCAGTGTTAGGGGCACTTAGCATCGCTCCCCTCAAAGATGAATGGTTTGCACATGAGCTTCTGTTTCAGAACTTGCCATGAGCTGATCTGATTTCAGAGTCTGAGTTCAGGGGAGTGTTTGTGGGACTATGAGAAGACACCAGGTTGGAATAAGAGAATAAATTAAATTTCTTTTGGCGTTTGGAGGCTGCTCTGGATAATCAGCAGGAGGCAAGAAAAGCTGACCTCATCAGGAGGAGGTGGCATGGGCCAGAGAGAGGCAGATCAGATGCTGATCAGGCGATCAGAAGACAGCTTTCATTCTCCTCTCCTGTCACTAGGAAAGAAAACACTCCTGGTCTTAAATTAAAATCAATTCCTGTTCAATCTTTGGCTAATTTGGTTTGTGATCTCTTTCAGCTTGGATGGAGGTACTGTAGCGACAAGGCCTCTTCAATTGACACCTGGACAGGACCTTGACCTGCCCTCTCCAGGGTGACTGGGAAGGCTTGGTGATGGACAGGTGGCCTCTGCCCAAGGTGGCTCTTGGGGCGCTTTGTGCAGTGACAGGCCTTGGTGATGCTGGCAGCATGTCCCTGTCCAACTGGTCCTGAGTCTCAGTCCTCAGAGACCAGCCAACCATGGTATCTACAGGTGGCAGGGCCTGCTGAGGGCTGGCACCTCTCGATGTGGGAACTCAGGTGTGGTTGGTTTTGAAGGGTTCCCAGGCAGTTCTGGCCAAGACACGGTGAGCCTGAGGGCAGCGGGTGTTCTTTGGACAAAGGTCCTCCCCTCAGCTTGCTCACCAGTCTCAGCTCTGCTCGGGAGAAAATGCCCGTGCGCCTGGAATGGCATCTGCCTGAGGGCCCACAGCACACCAGGGCCGAGAACTCGGGCCCCACAGTTTGGCCCTTACTGCTGTCAGGGACCTTGTGTCAGGAGCTGAGCATCTTCTGTGTGCTGGCGCCCTTGGGGACATGGAACACACAATAGAGCTGAGACCCCGTGGAGGCGGGGATGTGCAGTGAGGCCGGGCATGAAGGGCTGGGCTGGAAGGGACTCCGTGGTTCACTGGTCTCTGAGTCCCAGGCACCTTCGAGAGGAAGGTGACCTGGGTCTCTGCAAGGAGCTGTGCCCTATGCAAGGATTCGTGGCTCCTCTGGAAGGGGACCCTCATGTCCCAGTGGGTCCTCAGGGCAGGCCCCTGTTAGCTCAGGGCTCTTCCAGGAAGAGTGGGCTCAGATACCCATCCATCTGTTTGCTCCACATCAGCTGGGATGGGCAGGCCCAGGCTGGCCGCTTCAAGCGTTTCCTGGTGCTTAGAGCTCACTGTGTGCAGACCCTCGGGACACAGAGCCAACTCCCAGTCTGTGAGGATAGGACCTGGGACTTTCCCCACTGTGAAGGGAGGTCCCTGTAGCGCAGAGGTGCCAGCAGGGTGTCAGAGCAGACAGACGGAGCTGGCACTCAGCTCGGCCCAGCCCACACTTGGTCCAGAGCCCAGAGCTATCCTGCGTCTGCTCCTTGAAACCCAGTGTCTCTGTGCCGACCAGGCCACCTCCATCCATCCATGTTCTCCCACCCCCAACACCACGGCTCCCTGCTCCCAGCGCCCCAGTTGGGCTTGCCCTGTGGACGCCCTGCACCCTCAGCATTTTTTGCCCTGATCAACAAGATCGGTGGCCATTTCTCAATTGTCTCTGTGGGTCCCACCCTTGGAGCACGACGCTGCCACAGGGCATGTCCCCACGCACGGTTTGGGCCAGGAAACCTGCATCCTGGGAGGGTCTGGCAAGATGGAAATAAGGGCTTGTTGGAGAGCATCGAGGATGCCCAATGGCGATGGCAGCGTGGCCTTCCGCAGAGTGACCACAGGCAGCCCAGCTGCACACGTCGCGCCTCTGTGTCGAGCTTGGGTGGGATGGGGTTCACCCCGAGCTCTCCCTCCCATCCCATCTCCATCTCCACAGCCGCTGCCCCACCCTCTCGGGACGGCTTATTTCTCAGGCGCTCTGCACAGGGCAGTGTGAGCTACCAGCGCTGGGCCTGCATGTCCCACAGTTGTTAGCTGCTGCTTAATCTGACAAGCTGTGTCTCTTATCTCTTTAATTAAAATAATTTTGGTCAACGCATTGGATGACCCCTAACTCTGACACATCCAGAAAATTCTATGGAGCCCAAGCCCAGTTCCAGGGTGGGTGCCGGCTCCGCGGGCAGCTGGGGCCACCAATCAACATTTCCTGGTCACGGAGGCCCCCGGGACCAACCCACAACCTGGGGGTCTGCATGGGGTGGGGGGAGAGGACAGAGCAGGGCTCCTTTCCACGGTCAGCAGCGAGCTTTAACCTGATGGCTGCGTGATACGGGGGCAGCTCTGGGTGTCTTCCCCACCCTCCCAGTTTGGATCCCATGGGCCTGGTTCCAGCCGCACTGAACAGCCAGTGGCCCCACAGTCCAAGGCCTCCACGGGGCTTCACCATTTACGAGTGTTCTGTGGGCGGGGTCACCACGTCCCAGCCCGGGCACAGCCGGCTCCTTGTCTTCGGGTGGGCAGCCGGGGGTGAGGGGCTGGTCACGCCGGCTGTGAGTCAGGCCCGGCCTGCCAGGCTGGCCACCCACTCCGCCCTGGAAACAGACGTGGAGGGTGGGAGGCAGAAGGTCAGGCTATTCTGGGATCTGGGACATGACGAGGACCAGCCAAGCCCCTGCTGGGGCCTTATTCCCTCTGTGTGAGACGGGGACTGTGGGGCTGGCCTCTGAGGCCACTCCCAGGGGCAGGGCCACCAGCACAGAAAGCACAGGTCCCCGGGGCCCTCCATGGGGGAGGAGTCGCTGTCCCTGGTCCAGGAGTGCCCGGTGGGGACCATGGCTCACTAGTCCTAGTGCCTGGGGACAATTTGGGGACCAGCCCGGCCTTAAGGGCCAGGAGCTCTCTTCTCTGTGGGTATAGGCGGGGGGAGGGTGTTGTGCCCACCCTCACTTCACAAGGACACAGAGGGAGAAGATAGAGGACTGTGTGTGGCCAGTGGGGTCTGATGGGTCAGGGCCAAGGTCAGGGCCAGGGGGGTGCTGGGGTGCTGCTGGACTTGCTGTCTGCCCCACAGTAGAGGGTGGAAGGGGTCAGAAATGGTACATTGTGTCGGGGAGGGCATCAGGGACCAGAGCGGGCACCGCCATGTCTCCTTCCCAAGCTCCCCTCATCCCCAGGCTGACCCCAAAGCTGGCCTTCCTCCATCTGTGGTTCCCCTTCCTGTGCTGTCTTAACCCTCACCTCCCCCCAACGTATCCCACTGACACCTGTCCCAGCCACTCTGACCCCTCACACTCAAGAGCCACAGGAGCCAAGCCTTTCTCCATCCTCACTGTCCCCATAGCATGGGGCCGGGCACTGGTGACCTGGCCATCACGATGAAAGCTCTCCTGGCCAGCGTCTCCTGGCCCCCGTTCCCTGTCTTTCTCCCTTTGGCTTCCTTCTCCTTCCCAGGAGAGCTCCTTCATACCAGCCAGTGGCGCACAGGCTGCTGTGGGTCCCCGTCCTGACAGGTTTCCACGGCGAAGAGCACAGGCACTGCCTGATGCCCTCCCCAGTCCCAGCGACAGCCTCACCAGACTGGCCTGGTTCCCTGGGGTCATGCTCTGCCCTTGGGAGGGGTCTCTGTGGGTGGGGGAGGGAGGTGGGGAGGTGGCCTATCTGATTGGTAGGCCTGGTAGAAGGTAGGGAAGCAGAAGAGTGTGAGTGACAGGTGGCATCCCAAGTGTGTGTGTGTGTGTGTGTGTGTGCGCGCGTGTGCACGCTTGCGCACCCCATCACCTGGAGGAAAATGTCTCCCAACCTGAGGTCCTGGAGTGGCCACCAAAGGAAACCTGCTCCAGCCCCGGTTCACAGCCGGTGCGGGGCCCCACGGGGGGGACAAGGCAGCTGGTGAGGGGCTGAGCGGAAACAAGAACCTTCTTCTCCTCCCAGCCTGCCCTGTTTGGCTCTGTCTCAACTCCCGGACCAAGTATGAGACAGTAAATGCATTCAGTGGAGAAGTGGTCCCAGCCCTGCCCAGAGGTCAGGGGAGCAAGAAGGAGGGGTAGTGGGGTGTTCTGTCAGTTGAGCTGGGGCAGGGAGGGACTGGGTGGGAGAGGAGGGGAACTTCCCCAAGGTTCAGCAGCAGAGAGGGGCCCCGTGCCTGGTGTTCACACAGGGAGTGCTGCCCGGGGTGCCTCCGAGCAGGAGGGTCCTCTCTGCGGACCCAACTATTTGGCTCAGAAAAGGTGCCATGATTGTGAAACAGGACAAGAGCACAGTCGGGGTGAGGTGAGGGTCGGGAGAAAGGGTCTCAGCCGTGGGGAGGCAGGGTCCAGTTGTGGTGTGGCAGACAGACTCTAAGAGGCCCCAACCCCACTCCCTGCAAAAGCTCCTGATCCTTCCTCCCTCCTCCAGAGCCCCAGCAGCTGTGGCCTCCTCCCAGGCACAGCAGACCTGACCCCCAAGCTAGTGACCAGCAGGGCCAACATTTACTGCAAGGCAGGCTCAGTCTCCCACTTTGAGGGGAGGGATGTCCAGTGTCTAAAAGGCCCAAGAGGCACGCCTCAGGGCAGTGTGCCAAAATCAGCGTCTCTGCTCTTCAGAAAGGACAGAGGCTCTGGGACCCTGGCCGGGGGACAGCCCCCCAGCCTTCAGGAGGCCAGTCCTATAGGAGCCTTCTGCAGCAGAGCCACCCAGTGCAGCCACGCAGTGGAGGGCAGGTCTGGTGGGTGGAGTGGCTCGCCCATCTCCCTCAGCCCTCTGTTTGTCTGTCCTGGCTTCCAGAGCCCCGCCCCCACCCTGTCCAAGACAGTGGCCCGGTCCCCAGGTAGGGTCCTCTCTGATGTGCTCCAGGACGGGTTTCCTCTGGAATCTGCAAACACACATCTGCCTTCAGTGCCAACAAGTAAATGAAACCACATGGGATGGTTTGAAGCTGCTAGACACTTTTACACCGTAATAAAAACAGGCGAGCTAAGAAGCTCAGTCTGTCTCCAGCAGGAAGACGCAGGAGCCACAGTGGGGTCAGGGGACAGGGGAGCCAGAAATGCTTCCCTCAGGACTGACTGTTGAAATCCAGCCCCTCCACCAAAGCCAATTTCCATGCCATCACTTCCAGGCTGCTCTCCAGGGTTTCCTCCTTTTCTGTGCTGCTGCCTCATCACCTCCAGTCTTGCGTCATTTGGAGACACCATCCTGTGGGTCTCCCCACTGGAGAAGGGCAGGGTCCTCTGTCACCCCTGGTCTTGGGTACCGCAGGGCACAGTAAACCCAGACAGGGGTCCCTCAGAGGGAGGGGCTGTGGTTTGGGGTGAAATGAAACCGTCCTTAGCTCACAAGGATGTGGGGCCAGCAGGGGTCTCCAGCTTCAGGGCCAGCTCCCACCCACCCTGCTGGGTGGCAATGGGGACGGCTGAGTCCCCCAGGAGCCCCCCAGGAGCCCCCCACCCCTCTGCTTTGGGCCTAAGCTGGCAGATTCCGGGCACGCAGCCCACTGGGGAGGGGCGGAGCCACTTCTCCCAGACGCACTGACACTTCGCCCAGCTCCGCTCAAAGGGCAGAAACGATGACAGGTGCCATGGCCCAGGCAGCCTGTCACTGGGAAGCAGCTGCCCCCTGTCAGCAGCCTGAGGCCCCGAGCAGCCAGGCCTGTCAGAGCTCCAGCCCCGCCTCCCCACCCCCAGGCCCCGCTGCCTGGGGCTCACACTCCCGGCTCCAGCTGGGTCCAGAGGCCGAGGGTAGAGCAGACCCTGCTGGGAGGTGGGTTGTGAGGCTCAAACAGTGACCTAGGGCCCAGGGAAGCTGCTGGTGGGGGACGTTTGGAGGCTTCAGGGAAGGGGCTGATTGTGTGGGTCGGAGGGGGGGCAGAGGTAGGGACAGGAGGAAAGTGGGTGTGTCAGGCCAGAGGCCAGGGAGGGCCCAGCTGGCTGAGGGCCCAGCTGGCTGAAGACCAAGGGACAGGCTGCAAAGCAGACACCGAGTGGGGAAATCTGGAGATGTTTTTGGGGGGGCCAAGGGGCTGGATGGCATCACTTGTGGTGGTGGGGGTCCCTGCGGGTTCTGGCCCAAAGTGGCCCCTCCAGAGCAGGTCAGGGGGCCTGGAGCAGGGACGGTGTAGGGGGTTTCTCACCCCGAGGAGCTCCAAGAGAGATGAAGGGGCTCAAGCTCTGGTGTAACTGATGATGTGAGCGGGCAGAAGTGAGAGTGGCCAGGGAGAGCACCGTGTCTGCCTGTCACGAAGCTGAGGCCAGAATCAGGCCGGGCTGGCTGAAACTTTCCGGGAAGGTTCCTGTATGGCATGTTGACTGAAAAGCAGCAGCTCACCAGTGTGCCATGGGCTTCCGAGTACTTGGTAACAATTCCAGTGCCACGTGTTCCCGATGAGCACCCGCATTTTGTTTTGTGTCCTTGACATCACCCCGGGAGGGGCCCAAATCTCCCTGCTGCCCCGGGAGCAGGGAGCCGTGCACGGAGGAGTGAGGCCACCGGCCTGCTGAGCTGCGGACAGTGACCGGCCGAGGGAAGAAGCTCCGTGGGGACAGAGGTCGAGTCACGAGGAAGAGCTGGGCTGAGCGCCTGGGGCCGAGGCCACACCCTGGGCCACCCCTGAGCCAGACTCCACTGGCTGCCCAGTGTCCAGCAGGGGCCATTTTTAGCCTTGCTGGAGGCAGGCCACAGTCAGGCCAGGGAGCTACGGTGACCTTATCAGGGGTCACGCCACACTTGCAGGGGCCACTGCAAGGGAGGGCCAGTCCTGGGCTAGGGGTGGTGGGGAGCAGAGGTGGCCTTCTTTTTCTTTCTCTTCAGATTTTGCTATGACTTTATTATTTTTTTTCTTTCTGTACTGCTTTTATTTTTTTCTTGTATTAAATCTTTATTATTCAGATTATTACATTTGTTTCTCTTTTTTCCGCTCCATAGCTCCCCTCCACCCAGCTCCCACCCCTCCCTCTGCCCTTAGCTCCCTCCCATTGATCTCATCCATAGGTGTATGATTTTTGTCCAGTCTCTCCCTGTACACCCCTCACCCCTTTCCCCCTGAGAATTATCAGTCCACTCCCTTTCTGTGCTCCTGATTCTAGTATATTCACCAGTTTATTCTGTTGATCAAATTTTTAATT
>PVJN01058268.1:0-12211 GCA_004026805.1 Lasiurus borealis | reverse complement strand
TCCAGAGCAAATTCTCTAGGGTTGCACCAGGTTTACCCTAAAGCTCGTTGCCTTTTTTGTGCTGTTTATCCGTTTAGAGCACTCAAGAAAGTTCTGAAACTGCTTTGTATCTGCTTTGTACTGTTGGTGCCTTCTTGGTATTGTAACCCAAAACTCTGCATAGATTATTTAGTATAATGGTAAGTTTAAAAAAAAAAAAAGTTAAAGGAAGATTTTATTAAGAATCTGAATGTTTATTCATTATATTGTTACAATTTAACATTTATTTGTGGTATCTGTGATTTGGTTAATCTGTATAAAAATTGTAAGTAGAAAGGTTTATATTTCACCTTAATTCTTTTGATGTTGTAAACGTACTTTTTAAAAGATGGATTATTTGAATGTTATGGCACCTGACTTGTAAAAAAAAAAAACTACAAAAAAATTAGAATCATTAAATTGTGTCCCTGTGTTACCAAAATAATATAGTACTGTGCATGTATAGTTCAATTGGAATTTTATGTGTGAAAATATGAACTCGTCTGGTCCTTTATTAGAACGCTTCCCAAATAAGTATATCTTCCTAATCCGACTTTGCTGATAGTGATTAGTGGTAGAAGCACAGGCTGGGCTCTGGGGTCAGTGGTTTTTCAGTGCTCCATTGGGTTCTGCAGCTTATTCTTCAGACCGCTGGCTGGAGCGGGAGGAAATCAGTGTGGGAGTCCTGGCGCAGCACCCATGGGTGTGTCTTCCCACCTCTGCCCCGAGCAGGTGTCATTGGAGCCCGTTTTCAGACCAAGAACTTGTGAATCCTTCAGGGACTCTTGGACAAGTGGTTCTTGTCGACACTGGGCACCATGCAGTAGGCTATTTATAAGACAACATATTGGAAATGTTTCTGGTTTCTTGTAGAAAGACCACAGGTTTTAGGCCCATAATTGGCCTCTGCTTATAGCTGCGCTGGCTTTCCGCAAGTCTCCACTGCTCTGCGCATCTGTCCCTCCTGTAAAGTGGAACCAGTATCCTTCTCTTGCATGTGGTAAGGATTATGAAAGTATATCTCAACCGTCTATAGTAAAGGACCTCAAAAAAAGCACAAAAACAGTTAGTAAGCAGCAAATCTTCCTAAGTGCTTTTTTCTTTCAATTTTTTTGTTAGGGTGGCACTACAATGTCTGCTAATTGAAATGCTATCTGTTAATCTGAGAGGAAAACCTGTCCACAGCTCGCTCCAGGGAAGTGGGCTCATCCCACTGAACGCAGGGTTTATGACGAGTATTTGAAACATTCACAGAATGGATTTCTTTACCTTCGAGAGGAATACTCTTTGTTGTCCAAATCCTATAGAAAGCAGCCAAATCATCATCGTCCTTATTCAGCACAGGACTCTAGTAATCATTCTTTTCCACTTTAATTCCAGTGAGTTCCTTGGCTTAGCAGTAAGGCAGCCATTCCAGCTGGTGATGCACACTAGCACCCTGGGGGCCCAGCTTGCTGCATTTATTCATTCATTCATTCATTCATTTATTATATATTTCTTTATTGATTTCAGAGATGAAGGGAGGAGGAGAGAGAGATAGAAACATCAATGATGAGAGAGAATCATTGATTGGCTGCACACCCCGCACTGAGGATTGAGCCCGCAACCCAGGCATGTGCCCTTGGCCAGAATCGAACCGTGGACCCTTCACTCCGCAGGCCGATGCTCTATCCACTGAGCCAAGCCAGCTAGGGCCCAGTTTGCTGCATTTAATCAGAACCGGAGTATTCAGAGCTGACTAGTGACTACAGACCGGTCCTCTGAGAAGAGCAGAAACCCAGAGCTGGTGGAGACCCACTGAGCCTGTGTGGAGGGAGAAAATAGTGGGTGGTCCACTGAGGAGCAATAAAGACATTGGTTTCCTGGGGACAGGCATGACTGTTTGAATCTAAGGAGAGAGGGACAGTGCAAGGGGATGGTGGAGGTGGGCCTTGCCGGGCTGAGAGCAGGTAAGGGTGGGTCTAGGTGGACTTGGGATGTGGAGGCTCTTTCTGAATCTAGGGCTAAGGGGGGCTGAGGACAAGTCATTTCTGGGTGGAGAGGAAACGGTGGAGTGAGGTTGCACCCCATGGCACGTCTTTTTCAGGCGAAGTGGAAACAGTCTGCGGAGACTAAGGAAGAGCCACCAATAGAAGCGGAAGTGGGAATGTCCGGCACTGGGGCCTGATGGTGTGATGGAGCAGATCTGGGAGCCGCAGTGTTTTTCTCGTGAATGAGGTCATTAGCTGGGTCGCACAGAGGTGGGGAGAGGGGGTAGGAGTGGCTGGGAGACAGGCAGGGTGGCGGACCTCCCGGGCTGGCGTGCATTGTGGAGAGGAGCCCTAGCGTGCAGGGGACGTGGTGGGAGATGTTGAAAAGCAGGAGGCAGGGGTCAGACCCGTCATGCTCTTTGAAAATGTCTGGGTTCTGGTACCCAAATTTCCGATGTTGGGTAGGTTTCCATACAAGCACCAAGCAATTCTTGAGACATCAACTGGACGTCCAAGAACTCAACTTCATTATGGTGCTCTCTGCACCGAGATGGTGTCAGGCCCCACAGGTTAGGGGCAATTCCGTGAGACTCCCGCTCCCCACTCCAGATGCCAGTCCCAAGCCCAGGTTGTCCTGGGCTTCTGACCGACAGGCTATCTATATAGATCAGGGGTTCTTACCCCCCCCCCCTCCTGGGGTTCAGTTCATCAGACGAGGGCCATTCCGAGGACGCGGGCCCACAATGGGCATGGTCATGCTGGGGGTTTTGAAGTGGCGGGAGGTGGTCAGTAGCGAGCACAGGAGGAAGAAACCCTGTCCACTTCCAGTTGCAAATCACCCGGTGGAAGAATCTAGTTGTGTGGGTATCTTTGTGCTTGACTTCATGCTGGTTTACTAATCCGCCCTCCATCAGATCTGCAGACTGATGGCTGCTGCCGAGCCAGCGTGGACTCCTGGAGGCAGCCCCTCCCATTGCGTCTCTGAAGGGAGGGAGGGAACCTGCCAGCTGAACTCTGTCCAGGGGCTTTGCCGTAGCATTTCTGTGGGGTCCACAAGTGTATGGATTCAGTCAGAGAGATCACAGCAGCATCGTGAAAAGCCCTTCCATCTGGAAGCCAAGTTCTGTCTCCTGGGGATCAGGAAGGCCCCGAGGGCCTCGCCCCCCCTCCCCACCCCCCTGGGCCTGGAGAGCCCCTGAGGGCGGGACAGGGGGACCTCCTCATTCTGAAGTGAAAGGCGTTTGTACTCGCTAATGCCTGGACGAAAACTTACTGTTTCCTTCTGCCCCTTCATCCTCCGAGTCCTCGTTTCTAAGCTTGGGAGTGTAAGATGTCTCTGTAATAATGTCCTACATCCCACGTTGGGTGTGGAAATGCTTTCCACTCGGCCGCCTGGACCGAGGGACTGACCTGCTGGTTCGGAGCGGCCGCCTGTGATGTGCTGGTGCGTCCCAGGGCAGAAAGCCGCTGGTTAAGCTCCATAACCGTGACAGCCACGCTGCGGCCCACTGGCTTGGGAAAGAAGGGGGCTGCGGGGGGAGAGGGGGAGGGGATAGTGTTGGGGAAGGGAAGCACCCAATTGGATGGGAGTAGGAGAGGATTATTCTTGAGTTTCTTGGCCAGAGGAGCAGGGAGCCCGTGCTCCCTTTTTCAGTGAGACCACAGGTACCAGAAGCTGCTCTTAGCGGAGGAGGCGAGGGAGGCGCCTGTGGTGGAAGGGGTGCAGTGGCTGGGGCACCAGCACCGGAGGCAATAGGCACGAGTTGGCTGTCCCCTTGCAGGGGCCACTGAAGCTGACGCTGAGGCCAGCGTGGAGAGTCAGGCCAGGACCAGTGGCCCCATGGCCATTCCCGGAATCTGCCCCCCTTTTGTGTTTCCTCGGGAGCCCAGACAGTGCTTGACGTCCCGGAGTCACCATTGCTTCCACCGAAGTACGCCCGTCTGAGCATGAGCAGCTGGCCGGTGTGTTTCCTGAGGGTTAACCAGCTACCCAGTGGGGGTTGGGGGGAATAGTGCAAGGCCGCAGGGAGGGCTCTGCGATGGGGACGTGCGGCACCAAAAAGCCACGCCGGTTTCTTTAAAGAATGACAGTTTCTAAAAATGGCCTTTGAGAATCTGTGCCGCATGTACACATCCCACACAGCAATAGCTTTCAACTTTTCAAATATTTCTATCACCAGTGCCCTTTTAAGAAGTGAAATCAGTTAAAGTTCTGCTCTGAGTAAGCAAGGGTGGGGCAGGAGAACACAGTACAATGCCTCTGCCCTAGGAAACCCAAAAAGTGATCGGAGAAACCACAGCAGACAGAATACTGTAGGTGAAGAACATCAAGCCACAGGTGACTGTTCGCACCTCAGGACGGGCCCAGGGAGGGGTCAGCAGCGGGGGCCTGGAGGGTGCGTTAGGTAAGCTCCTACCCCGTTTAAAGTCCGGGAAAAATCCAGTGGAGACGTTGTGCAAGTAAGGTCGGGTGGGGCAATAGATGGTGCTTAATAAAGACGAACTTAACGCCCGTCTGCCTGTGGACTGAAGGGTCCTGGGTTTGATTCTGGTCAAGGGCACATACCTCAGTTGCAGGCTTGATCCCCAGCCCTGGTTGAGGCACGAGTGGGACACAGTGAATCAATGTGTTTCTCTCACATCGATGTTTCTCTGTCTCCGCCCTCCCTCCTCTTTCTCTAAAAACCAATGGGAAATATTCTCGGGTGACGGTTAACAGCAGCAAAGATGGACTTCTTAGGCGTCAGGGAACGAAGCATTCAGTGTGATGCTTGTACGGGGCGAGCGTCAGGCGCCACTGCATGCTGTGGGCGTCGCCCTAAACGAAACAGGACTGCCCCCGGGTCCCGGTAGCTGGAAGGGATGGTGCATTCGGTGAGTAGTTACACAGACGTGCGGTGTGCCAGGTGCTTAAAGGAGAACACGTGCAGCACCGCTGCTGTGGCTTAGAAAAGGCACTGTCCCTGCTGGCGAGGCCAGGCCCGCCCCGGGGCTTCCCAGGGCGATCACGGGCCGGCCTGGCCTTTCCCACGCTGCATCAGCCTGACTGTCGGTTAAAAATCAGAAAGGAGCGGGCATCTCTCCCCGATGGTCTCCCCTGGCAAAATAAAGCCGCAGGGACACTGTGTGCAGGTCCCAACCCTGGAGGGCCGGCGGTGGCCTGTGGCAAGGGGCACACAGGGCAAGGAGGGGCTGCAGGAGGGGCTGGGCTGGCAGAGCTCACTCCCTGAGAAGATAAGTAGCTACTTGCCTGCCACGTGCAAACAGAACATTTGCTTTTTGTGTTTGGGCTTTGCATTTTGTGTTTCTTGGAGGTGATAGCTGTACATTTCTGCTGCTGAAGGTCAAGTCAGGCCCCTAAGGGAGCCCACCCACCACCACTCTCTGGACCTTGCGCCACGTCCCCACCTGTGTGTCTCCTGCACAGCAGTCAGGGAATGCAGTCGCCAGGTCAGGTCACCGTGACGTCCCTGTGGGTGGCCCTGGCCTCGCTCCCACCCACGGCTATAGCCCACTCACCCCATGTCCTCCTGGGCTGCGCCCTTCACACCCATCCTGAGGGTGGATTTGCCACTGGTGTTCAGGCTCCGGTGCAGAACAAACGAGGGTGGAGGGGAGACCTGAGGCCCCCACCGCTGGCAGCCCTGCCGCTCGGGTGGGCCCGGGGGGACGGTCCCAGAGTCCCCAGAGTCAGGTCCATCCTGGTACCCGGAACGTCTGTCGTGCAGTTGACAGAGATGTCAGGAGGTTGAAAACTTGGTATAATTACGGTAAAAGAATCATTAGAACTGATAAGCATTTTATGGGCGATGTCGTATCACAAAGGGGAGGCTGCATATAGGCCTGAGAATTCCAGGACCTTCTGTCCACAAAAATCTTTCCTTTCACCTGTTCCGCTGACGTCTTCTGTTTCCTGATGAGTGGTCTCCGCCTTCTCCTGGGCCTGTGGCGCTGGCTCTGGCCTCTGGTGCTCCTCTGGGGCTCCCCCTCAGTAAGACAGACAGGCTAGAGGGGCCGGAGCCTGGCCATCTCCTTCCCCTGTGGGCGGAGCTCTGAGGTCAGCTCCCTGGCTGGCCGGCCTTCGTTATGGAGAACGAGCAGCCTGGGCATACTCCAGAGGCTGGCTTCTCCTCTCCCCACAGTCAAAACCGAGGGCATTCTGCTGCCATCGTCACTGTGAGGACCTGTTGGGCTCCCCGAGATAAAAGCCAGGCACTTGAGGGTGTGGGGGGCTGTCCTGTGACCTCAGTTCTCTGACGGATCCAGGAAGTCATTGATTTCTAGTTTAATCATCTTTTTCTTGAGTGATGACTTCGAACTTCTTTACATCTTGAAGGTAAAATGAGTCGCCCCTATTGTTAGGCTTGCTGCCTATCTATGCCGACCTTAACAAGTGCATCTAGAAGGGCAGGCTTTTGCTTGGCAGGTGTGGTTGGAGAAAGCTAGTTAAGTCCAGGGGCTTGGACAAACTAGAGGACTGAGGGAACTCTCTTCTCATCTACTTTCAACACAGGCCCCGCTGAACAGCAGGGGAGTGGGGCACATCTGCCATGGGGGACCACAACACAAGTCTGGTTTTGCCCAGTCCACATGGCTCAGTGGTTGACCGTCCACCTATGAGCCAGGAGGTCACTGTTCGATTCCCGATCAGGGCACATGCCCAGGTTGTGGGCTCAATCCCCAGTGTGGGGTGTGCAGAAGGCAGTCCATCAATGATTCTCTCCTCACTGATGTTTCTCTATCTCCCTCTCCCTTCCTCTGTGAAGTCAATAAAAATACACTTTTTATGTCTATTTTTTAAAAAATGAATCACAAAAGTACACTTTTCCTCATTCCCAACTGATAGCCAATCAAAGAATATTGTCTGCTTACATGAAGGAAAACCTTCGGGGCCATTAATAAATAAGGAAATGCAGATTAAAATGAAGAGCTCTGACCAGTGTGGCTCAGTGGGTTAGAGTGCTGTCCCACACACCAAAAGGTGACCGGTTCCATTCGCCACATACCTAGGTTGATCCCCTCTTCAGTGTGTGTATCTGGGAGGCAAACCAATTGATGTTTCTCTCTCTCTCTGCCTCTCTAATGTTTATACACACACACACATACACACTCAGATATATGTATGTGTATGTGTATCCATCCTCTGGTGAAGATTTAAAAAAAAGATGCCATTTTGTGCGTGCCCTACTTTCTGTTCTTTGGTTTTTTCCCAGCAAAAGCAAAATGACTGTATCAAGCCCAGTGTGAAGTTATAAGGAAGTACGTCGCCTTAGGCATTGCCAGTGGTGCTTTAAATTAATACAGTGGAATCTGGAGGGACTGGAGCCGATCAGAAGATGTGTTTTGACTCAGTAACTCCATTACTGGGCTTTTCCCCCCTCGACAAGAATTGTAGAGAAAACAGCCACACGTACAGAGCGTTTGCACCAGCATCCTTTGTAACGGCAACAACCGGGAGAGCAGCCTCGGCCGAGCCCGCACCGGGGAATGGTCGGGTCAGCACTGGCTGGGTGTTAAGTGTCTCACTGTTTCCTCCTCCCCCTTCCATCCTCAACACGCAGATCCCAGCCGCACTTCCAGAGCAGGCCCGTTTCTGCCCACTCCTCACGGGACCTTGCCCTCTGGTCCTCTGCCAGCAAATTCCCGGACAGCACGCCGTGGGGCTTGCTCACCTTAACATGCCCACCACCTACCTCGGCTCCAGTACAAAGAAAGGCCCTTTTAAAGCCTGACACCCAGAGCGTGGGCCATGCAACCCCTGTATCAGCATCACCCGGAGCCCACTGAAACTGCAGCTCCTGTGGTTTAAGGTGGTAAATTTTATCTATATTTTGTTACAATTAAATATTAAAATGCAGAATCTCATACATGCATTTCAACATCAACATTTTAATAAGATGTCAGGGGATTTGTTTAAATTTTGAGAAACCCCATATGTTGGTATCTAGTTACTATTAAAATATGAATTCTCATCATCAGTTACTAATTCTAATTAAGACATTTTATTTTTCTCTCTTCTCTTGGAATCTTTCATTTGTGGGATGAAGGGAGAAATTACAGTGGCAGCTGGCAGGCTCCAAGGGCAGCATGATGCCATGGCAACCACTTCCATCAGTATCTTAATTTCATCTCTGCTTTTCCATCTTTCTCTCCTTAATCCTGAAGCTGGAAATGTTTTAATTTGGAAAGAACATAAAATGGCTTGTGGTTGCTATGCCTACAGTAACAGCACACTTCCTAATGGGCCTGTCATAGAGGAGACTGTCAGCAGCTCACAGAAACTCAGACATCCAGGGCCACCAACAGCCTTCGTCCCTCCCTGACTTGGCCACGCAGAGCCGGGCCCAGGGCGAGAGTCCCTGCCTGCTGCGTGTCAGCCTGCAGCCTGCCCTGAGCCGCACCCACACAGGCTGCCTGGTCTGGCCCCCAGAGGGTTTTAGGAAGAATATGCAGACAGAGGCGGACTGGCAGACCCGTTAGGAGACTTGCTTTAGGTGACACCTATTCCGAACCCCAGTGTAATCGCTGGGCCTGCCATGACACAGGCACCCAGCCTGCGTGGCTCAGTGGTTGAGCATTGACCTATGAACCAGGGTTTTATTCCCGGTCAGGGCATGTCTGAGTTTCAGGCTCGATCCCCAGTGTGGGGTGTGCAGGAGGCAGCTGATCAATGATTTGCTCTCATCACTAATGTTCTCTCTCTCACTCCCTCTCTTTTCTTTTCTGAAATCAATAAAGTACCACAGGCTGGGTAGCTCTGCAGAATTTTTCCTTTTTAAAAAAAAAACAACAAAACTTTTTAAAAATATATTTTGATTTTTTACAGAGAGGAAGGGGAAGGGATAGAGAGTTAGAAACATCAATGAGAAACATCAGCTGCCTCTTGCACGCCCCCTACTAGGATGTGGCTGCAACCAAGGTACATGCCCTTGACGGGAATCAAACCTGGGAGCTTTCAGTCCGAAGACCGACGCTCTAACCACTGAGCCAAACTGGTTTCGGCTAAAAAACTTTTTAATGTATCTATTTTTATTGATTTCAGAGAGGAAGGGAGAGGGAGAGAGAAATAGAAATATCAACTATGAGAGAGAATCACTGATCCGCTGCCTCCTGCAGCATGTGCCCTTGGACCTTTTAGTCCGCAGGCGGTTTTGTTCTCTCTCTCGCTCCTAAGCAAAACCGGGTGGGGCCATAATTGTGTGTGTGTGTTTTTTTTAATATTTTTTATTTATTTTTTACAGAGAGGAAGGGAGAGGGATAGAGAGTTAGAAACATCGATGAGAGAGAGACATGGATCAACCGCCTCTTGCACGCCCCCCACTGGGGATGTGCCCGCAACCAAGGTACACACGCCCCTGACCGGAATTGAACCTGGGACCCTCCAGCCCGCAGACCGATGCTCCATCCTCTGAGCCAAACCGGTTTGGGCCATAATTGTTTCTTGGCATTCTACAGGCTGGGCGCTGGAGAGTAAGGTGCCAGGAGGGCTGGTTTCTCCTGGGGCCTCCCCCCTCTACCACTTCCCTTCCCTCCCCCTCCCCCCCCCGCAGCTTGCAGCAGCGATCTTCTCCCCCCCCCCACCCCACTCCCGTGTCTCCTCTCGCTGTGTCTTTTCTCACAGGACACCGAACGGACTAGATCTGAGCCCACCCTGACAGCCTCATTTTAATGTAATCACCTCTTCAAAGACCCCCATATCCAAATCTAGTCACATTTGGGGGGTGAGGGCACAATGCAGCCTGTAC
This sequence comes from Lasiurus borealis, assembly GCA_004026805.1. Taxonomy (NCBI): domain Eukaryota; kingdom Metazoa; phylum Chordata; class Mammalia; order Chiroptera; family Vespertilionidae; genus Lasiurus; species Lasiurus borealis. The sequence continues at coordinate 2,478 of PVJN01058268.1, read as the reverse complement.
CACCACCCCGGCTGGTCCTCAGGGGGAGACTGGCCTGGCCCGCAGGCATCCACCTCTGTGTGTGAGCCCAGGGGGGCCTGGGTCCATGGCGCTGCGGGGATGCCCTCTCGGCCCCTAGCACCACCTGCACGGCCCTGGGCCCCATCTCACCGCTTTGGAAATGTGTGACCTGGTCCGTTCCCCCATGTTGGCCCGAGTCCCCAGCCGACACCTCTCAGTGCACAGAGCGTCCTGAGATGACGGGCTCGTTGGATGAAGAGCGGACTGCGGATGCAGAAGAAGGCAGACGTGGTGACTGAGTGACCCTTCAGCGTGCGCAGGCGTGGGCCGCATGGACTAGTGGCTCTCGGGGCCTTGGAGAGGACAGAAGTGAGGTTCGGGTACTCATGGGAAAGAGTAGGGGGAGGCAGAAGGAAGGGCAGTGGAGGGAGAGGAGCCATCAGACTGGCTGTGGGTGTGGAAGTTCGCAGTAAAGTAGGACGCAGAGCCCGCGGGGAGGAGGTGTAGGATCGTCTTCCAGGAAAGTGGGAAGCTGAATGGACACAAGCGGTGGAACAGGTGCAGGGTTGCCACGGGGACTGAGCTGCCCTGGAAACCGGCCTCCACGAGGAGAGCACTTCCCAGCCACGCAGGCGCGTCCCAGGACGGGGATCTGCTGGGCAAATACGCAGGGGGAAAATGGGGGGCTACAGGAGGGGGTGAGCGTAGGAGGGAGGACAGCCAGCAGGTCGGTGGAGGGCACAGTGCACTGTGGCTCCCAGTGGGGGCGAAGGTGGCTGTGATCGGGTCACTGACGGAGGAGCCCAGAGCGCAGAATCGAACTGGGACCTTTCAGTCCGCAGGCAGACGCTCTATCCATTGAGCCAAACCAGCCAGGGCCAGGTTATAGTTCCTGGAGATGCTAACACCGCCCTGGAGAACCTGATGTTAGCAGCCTGGCTCAGTTCCCACGAATGTTGAAGAGCCAATATCCAGCTGCCTTCGACGTCATGAGCCCGGTGGCACCCAAAGACATAGATCTTTGCGGGCATCGCACAAAAGAAGATCTGAGGCCGCTGGCATATAAACATGTATACATTCTGACCTCAGCCGCGTGGGTTTTTTAAGTACCAGGCAATTTACAAACCAACCTGTGGAGAAGGCTGGCAAGCTAGGAGCTGGGGGTCAAAGTGTGGACAGCGAGAGGGCGGGCCGCCTGGGGGTGGAGAGCACTGTCGGGTCCGATGTGGGGGTTCCAAACAGAGTTAGGGGCCAGGTGCACATCCAGAGGCAGAATGGTTTGGAGAATTCAGGGGAGCGCGCAGGACCCCATATTCTGCGGACCAGGCCGAGAAGGTGCGGCCAGGAAAAACCCGGCGCCACGCACCGGCCCGCACGCCCCACGCCGGCCCCGGGAGCTGCGAGCCCATCACGTCCACGGCCGCCCGGCGCGGGCCGAGCAAGTGGACTTCCCGGGGCGCAGCTCCACGCGGCCCGAGAGCCCAGCGGGGAGGCGCCCGGCCCGGGCCCGCAGGCGCCTGCGCGCGGCGCTCTCCGCCGAGCTCGCCCGCGCCCCGCCCCGCCCCGCGCCCCCCGCCTTCCCGGGGGTGCGGGCCCCGCGGCCGCGCTCGCAGGACCGGCCAATGGGAGCGCGGCGCGCCCCGCGGCACGTGCGCCCCTGCCCAGCTGGGCCGAGCGCGAGCCGCCGAGCTCCCGGGCGCGGGGCGCGCGGGGCGGGGGCGCGCCGGCGGGGCGGGGTGCGGGCGGGGCGCGGGCGGGGCCAAGTGCTGATTGGCTCGCACCGCGTTCCGAGGCCGTTAACGGCGGCGCGGCGGGGCCGGGGCTCCAAAACAAAGGGCTGGCGGCCCGCGGGGCGGCGGCGGGAGGATGCCTCGCGCCCTGCGGAGGTGCCAACGGCCGCAGCGCGCCCCGGGCCGCGCCGGGGCCGCGGGGGAGCCGAGCCCGCGCTGACCGAGGCCCGGGCCGGATGGGCGCTGCGGGCCGGGGCGCGGACCGCCGAGCGGCCGTGAGTACGGGGGGCCTGGCTCCGGGGCGCGGGCGGCGGCCGTGGCGACCCGAGCAGCCGCGGCGGCGGGCAGGGTCCGAGCACCTGTTGGGCGCCCCGCCGGGCAGACGGGGCGCGGACGGCCGCACCTGCCGGTGGTTTCCGTCTGATTCGTTGGCTTCGTTGGCGTTTGGTTCGCTCCGTTTTGGACCGGACCACAAAGCCGCCCCTCGGATTTGGCCCCCGCCACCCCTCTCCCCCGCAGCATGGAAATCTGCGCGAGGGAACGGACCCCCCTAACGGGCCTCTCCCTCCGGAGGAGAAAGCAGTCGCCGTGGGAGGAGGGAGGACAAAGAGGGTCGGGCGGTTGCGGGAGGGGGCGTTCCAAGTTGCGCACAAAGATCCGACTCCGCGTCGCTCCCACTTGTGGCACGAGGCTCCCGGGCGGAGCTCGCACGCCGGGAACCGGGGCCTGAGCGCGGCCTCTCCTGGGG
>PVJN01058267.1:0-12212 GCA_004026805.1 Lasiurus borealis | reverse complement strand
GGGGGGGGGGGGGGGGGCTTTGGGCGAGCTGAGACCTTGCTCCAGCCAAAGCCCCTGGTCGCAGTCCCACCTGCTGCTGCCCACTGAGCTTTGCCAAGCCACTTGAGTTGCACAGTGAGGATGAAGTCCCCTGGAAATGCACCTGGGGGCGGGAGTGATCCAAAGCCAGGAGGTTCATTGCATCCGGCCGGGACCAAGACCTTTAGGAGGAATAATGCCAAGGGGAGCAGGAGCTATCACCTCTAAACCCCCTGGTCCCACAGCCCAAGGCTCCTAAAGGGGGGATGGGCGTGAGGGGTGGGTGGCAATGGTCTGGGGGCCCAGTCTCTCAGGCCAGGGGCCAGGCCTCTGCAGCCTGCACTGGATTTCCCGGGATTTTTACTGCATCACCGAGATGAGCAGTGACATCCCCCTCTCCCCTTTCATAAATATTGCATCTTCCCAATGCAATTACAGGAGACGGAGCGGCATGAGCATTTACTAAATAAGATTATGGGGTAATGCTAATGCAGTTTATGTCTTCGCTCTGACACCAGACAAACTCCCTATTAATAACCTCTCAATGAGGCAGGAGGCTCAGAAGGCAGCGCTGGGGCTGCCCACACTGCACACTCAGGAAGAATGGCCACAGCATGGCCACCCTGGCCTCCGGGGCTCCACCAGCCTTGCTTCGCCCCATGGGCTGCCAGGGCCACCCTCCCATCTGGGCCTCTTAGCTTAGCGCTCCATTTTTCCAGAGACAGCCTCACCGTCTGCCCAAGCTGGGAGCTTCATTGGCACCCTCACTTTCCCACTTCTTAGGGGGCAACAGTTGGGTCCCAACTGGTGCTCTGACCCTCTCTTCAGAATCCACACTGCTGGAGAGGCCCAATTCTCCTCCCGAAAAGGTGGACAGGACACGTCCTTCCCTGTCTTAGAAACTGCTCACCTTGCCGATGGGAAAATCAAACCGCTTTATCCCACCATTCAAGGCCCTCAACTTACTTTATGCTTCATCTGTAGTACCCTCCCCAACCACTGGCTATTCTGTATGAATTGAGATAAACATTCTTCTCACACTTCCCACTGCACCCAACATTTGAGTGCTGATGCTCTGGCAAAAAAAGAAAAAGTGGGCTGATGCCCACTGCAGAAAGAAAGAAAGAAAGAAAGAAAGGAAAGAAAGGAAAGAAAGAAAGAAAGAAAGAAGGAAAGAAAGAAGACAGGAAAGATCCTACACTTCAAAACCCAGCTCAAGCCAAAACCAGTTTGGCTCAGTGGATAGAGCGTCAACTTGTGACCTGAGGGGTCCCAGGTTTGACTCTGGTCAGGGGCACGTACCTTGGTTGTGGGCACATCCCCAGTAGGAGGTATGCAGGAGGCAGCTGATCGATGTTTCTACCTCTCTATCCCTCTCCCATCCTCTCTGTAAAAAAAAAAAAATCAATAAAATGTATTTTTAAAGATTGCATTTTTTTGGTGGTGTTGTAGATTTGGAGTCACAGAGACATGGATTGGAGTCCTAGCCACATTACTTTACAAATGTGAATCGGAACAGATCAGTTAACTTCTCTGGTCCTTGTTTTGTGTTGTGTTTTTGTTGTTGGTTTTTTTTTTTTTAATAAAAGAGGCATTATAAATTCTGCCTTCTATTTCATCAAACCATTGTCAGAATCAACATGAAAATAAAACAATGTCAAAGTTTCCTAATTCATTAGGTGTATCTCCGCTTTAAGTTCTTTTAATATTTACTTAGTTAGTTAGTTATTTCAGAGAGGAAGGAAGAGGGTGAGAGATATGAAAATAACAATGATGACATAGAATCATTGATCAGCTGCCTCCTGTATGCCCCTTACTGGCTATTGAGCCAGGGCATGTACTCTAAGCAGGAATTGAACTGTGATGTCCTTGTTTATAGGTTGACACTCAATCACTGAACCACACCAGCTGGGAATACAGGTGTTTTTTTTTCTACTATATTATTATTATTATTATTCCATTAGCATTTATGTAAAATGTTTGTCATCTCTGCTGGTCTGGGATTCCTTGAAACTGAATGCTGTCTAGTCCTGCTCAGGTCCCAGATCCAGTTGATGAACCCTTCAGACATACTAGATGCCCTTGTCCTGGCTGCCCTAACTTGCCTCCTCTTGAGGGCCCATTGAGAGGACAGGGATAAGGCAGGAGAGACAAGTTCTAGAAAAATAGGATGTGGAGAAACCAAGATGGTGGCATAGGTAAATACCCAAACTGCTGCCTCGCACAACAACTTCAAAACTACAACTAAAAGACAAAACGGACATCATTCAGAACTATAGGAAGGCTGGCTGAGTGGAAATTCTACAACTAGAAGGAAAAAGAAAAGCACACTGAGGCTCAGAGGAGCTGCAGAAGTAAAGTGCAGAGGTACGGAGGCGTGCTCACAGAAGAGGGCTGGCTTTCTCAATCAGGAGGGAGACAAAAGCTCTTGACTGTTTTGAACTCCAGTTCCAGGTGAGACTCTGGGGACCTAGACTCATAGGGGGAGAAACTGGACTGTCTGGCAGTGGAGAAACTCAAGGGCAGCTGTCTCTCAGAGGTGCTTGCTGCAATTACCAAGGGTCACTGAGATCCAGGGACCTCTTAGGGCAGGGCTGACGGGAAGCCACTTTGGTTTGCTATGCCCTGAGAATCCACCCCATGCAAGCTGAAGGCAGAGGCTTTTGCATATGAATGACCTGGTCCTTTGAATTCTAAACTTACCTAACAAACTGCAGTTGAGTCAGAGAGACCCAGAATATCCAAAAGAAGGCCCAAGGCCCTGCAGCAGCTTGCATTGCTTCACCTCTGGGCCTCATCTGAGCACCTCCAAAACACAAACAAAGAAGAGGAATCTGCAGACCTCTTCCTAGTTTCTGCTGGGTTACCTCAGGCAGAGACAAAACTAGCACCTCCTTAGAGATTCAAGAGCCAGTGTACCCAGGGGTCAGAATGGGACCATCCAAATTACAACTCCTCAGATCCATAAGGGACATACCTAGGGGGCAGAATCAGTGAGCATCAACGCCCCACTGAAACAAGTCTTGCCTCATAAGGGTGTCTCCAGCACAGAAGTTCTCCCATCATAAACACAGCTGATCCACACAGCCAGTTGGCCTGGAGGTCAATTCCCCCCAGTGATACTAACAACAATCAAGGCTTAACTACAACAAGACTGTGCACATAGCTCACAAAGGGGAGCACTAAGAGAGTCGACCTCAGGTAACTGGGGAGGCTGAGCCACTGGCCCCTATAGAACACCAAGCACAAAAAGACACTCTATCAACTCAGGGAATCAGCCAAAATGCAGAGACAAAGAAACAGGTTACAAATGAAAGAAATGGAGAAAAGCAAACTACTAGATATAGAATTCAAAACCAGTTATAAGGTTTTTCAAGAATTTTCTAGAAAAGGCTGATAAATTTAGTGAAACCCTTGACAATATGAAAAAGGACCAATTAGAAATTAAGCATACACTGACTGAAATAAAAAATAATATCCAACAGTAGACTAGAGCAGTGGTTCGCAAACTCATTAGTCAACAGAGCCAAATATCAACAGTATAAGGATTGAAATTTCTTTTGAGAGCCAAATTTTTTAAACTTAAACTTCTTCTAATGCCACTTCTTCAAAATAGACTTGCCAGGCTGTGGTGTTTCATGAAAGAGCTACACTCAAGGGGCCAAAGAGGCACATGAAGCACGCAACCCATAGTTTGCCAACCATTGGACTAGAGGATCACAAGAATCAAGTCAAAGATTTGAAATACAAAGAAGCAAAAAATACCCATTGGAAAAGCAAAAAGAATCCAAAAATATGAAGATAGTGTAAGGAGCCCCTGGGACAACTTCAAGCATACAAACATCCGAATTATGGAGGTGCCAGAAAAAGAGAAAGACCAAGATACTGAAAACCTATTTGAACAAATAATGACTGAAAAGTTCGCCCACTTGGTGAAAGAAATAGATTTACAAGTTCAGGAAGTGCAGAGAATCCCAAACCAAAGGAAACCAAAGAGGACCACACCAAGACACATCATAATTAAAATGCCAAGAGCAAAGGACAAAGAGAGAATATTAAAGGCAGCAAGAGAAAAACAGTTATCTACAAGAAAACACCCATACAATTGTCAGCTGATTTCTCAACAGAAACTATGCAGGCCAGACAGGAGTTGCAAGAAATATTCAAAGTGATGAATAACAAGAACCTACAACCAAGATTACTCTACCCAGCAAAGCTATCATTCAGAATTGAAGATCAGAAAAAGAGCTTCACAGATAAGAAAAAGCTAAAGAAGTTCATCACCACCAAACCAGTATTATATGAAATGCTGAAAGGTATTCTGTAAGAAGAGGAAGAAGAAGAAAAAGGTAAAGATAAAAATTATGAACAACAAATACATATCTATAAACAAGTGAATCTGAAAATCAAGTGAATAAAAAATTAGATGAACAGAATAAACTGGTGAATATAATAGAATCAGGGGCATATAAAGGGAGTGAACTGACAATTCTCAGGGGGAAAGGGTGGGGCATGTGGGAAGAGACTGGACAAAAATCATATACCTATGGATGAGGATGGGAGAGGGAGGTAAGAGCAGAGGGTGAGGTAGAACCAGGTGGAGGGAAGCTATGGGGGGGAAAAAGAGGAATAATTGTAATAATTTGAACAATAAAATTTTATTTTTAAAAAACAAAAAGAAAAATAGGATGTCAGCGCAACAGAAAAAATTCAGACAGGATTTCAAGGTCAAGAGAGCCAGCCCCACCCCCCTGAACTCCAACTCAGGCCTCACTCTGTGCTGGCTGGTCATTAACACAGCCCTGGGTTCTTCTTGGCCTTCAAATCAAAAGACATTTTATGCCCAAGGACCACAGTAATGAGGAACCAGGGAGGGGCTGGGTAGCCTGCAGGCTCAGCAAAAGCTCCCCACCTCAGAGGCCTCTCCTCCTTCCTCCCTCCGCCATCCCTCTGAAGTCAGCGAAACCTTTGAGCAGCTCTAAGCTGGAAGGAGGAGGTTCCTTTGCCTTTGGAGCAGGCTGAGGGGTAGGGGGCACTGACAAAGCCTTCTCATAGGCCCCATGGATCTCTGTCCCAAGATCTCTACAAAGGCTAAATGGTCTTTACCCCGGAGAGGCCATAGGGTCTGTAAGGACAGATCGGAGCCCAGGGCTTAGAAGATTGGGGGTGTGGGAGGGGAGGGTGAAATGCTCTACCATTTCCTCCAGTCCCTTGTTCCTTAAACCCGGGCTCTGCCTGGTCAGGCCAGCACATACTACCAACTTCCAACCTGCCACTCCTGTCCTGGGCTGCAGGTGACACTGAATGCTGCACACCTGTCTGAATCTGTCTGGGGCCTTTTGGCCTTACCACAGCTTCCCTTCATAACTGTAATTTTGCTACTGTTAATGAATCATAATGTAAATATCTGTGTTTTCCGATGGACTTAGGCTCTATAGCAGCGACCCACAGGTTGAGAACCACTAGCAGGGTTGTCTAAGACTATCGGAAAACACAGGTATTTATATTATGATTCATAACAGTAGCAAAATTATAGTTATGAAGTAGCAACGAAAATAATTTTGTGGTTGGGGCCACCACAACATGAGGAACTGTATTAAAGGGTCGCAGCATTAGAAAGATTGAGAACCACTTCTCCTGTCCAGTCTCCCTCCTGAGTGCTGTTGGAAACCCTCTTAACCAGCCCTTTTACTCAAATTGTACAGAGCATGCATGCAAAACACACACCCACTCACATGTACATGCAGGCCCTTACACACACACACACACACACACACACCTCCAACATGTATAAACTCCTGAGCACATCAGCCCATCCTTAAAGCCCCAGGCTCTCGAGACATGCAGCTGTGTTCTCTCCCACTGAAAAGCATGCACACAGGGAGGTACACAAGCTCAGTTTCTGAAGTTGATGCCGCCATGGAATCTTCCAGAGCCTGTCAGGGATCGGTGCCTTCTTTTTATCCTCGGTGGGAATGCATAATATGTGCTCAGGGTGTTTAGGACCTGTACAAACTGTATGACAGGATTGGGGAAAACCACTCCCCAGAAGGTAGCTGAGCTCTGAGTCATCCCAGAAGACCTGGAATAGGAGCACAAATCTGGTCTGTTCATTGGAACCAGGACCTGCCCATCATCTGTACTCAGTGAATCAGCTGAAGATCCTAAAGCAGGAAGTAGGAATCAGTGGGCAGGCCTAGAGGGGTGTGGCCTTTGAAAGAGGAAAGGAAGGAGCTACTTGGGCCTCACTCAGGGAGTGGCCCTAACTTCCAAAAAGCACAACGGAATGATGGCACTTTCTTTGGGGCTGGCTACTTGGGCCCTGGTAAAGCCAGGCCCAACCATGGCCAGAAAGAGCAGAGAGCTGCACCCAAAGGTCTCTTTCCAACTAAATAAACATCAAGAAAACCATCAAAAAAAGAGAAATGAACGGAGGTAAAGTGGAGTCTCAGGGGGACAGAGAGGAGCCAAGTATAATAGAAAGACCAAAGGCACTAATGTTTGAACAGGATTCACATTCTCCCTCTGCTACTCTACCAGCTGTGTGACCTTGGGCTGCAAACTTACTCTCTGTTCTTCAGTTTCCTCTTCTATAAAATGAAGATGCCCTACTTACTTTGTCTGATTTTGGTAAAGATGGAAAGTTATAAAAGAGCTTAGCCCAGTAGCTGGCACATGGCAGGATCCAACAGATAGTGGCTGAATATGAGAAGGAGGTAATAAGAAGGCCTGAAACCCAGGACAGGAAGATTTAGGTTTTTCCTTCCCTGGAGGGGATTGGGGCTACTGGGGCCAAGGCAGGACCCAGAAAAAGAAGGGCAGCTACAAGTAGAAGTGACTGTTCCCCGTCAAGAGAGCAGTGTACAGTGGTTAATAAACTATTGCCAGACTGCCTGAGTTCAAGTCGCACCCACCAGCTATGTGACATACAGCAAATTTTTCTGACTCAAGTGTCTTCATCTGTAAAATGGCCATGGTAATAGTAACAGGATCTATTTTTATGCACTATGAGAAGTAAGTGAGTTAATGTTTGCAGTGTTTAGAGTAGTAGTTGACACATAATAATTGCTCTACAAACATATGCTGAGTAAATAAAAATAAACCAGGCTCACGTGGTGATGAGGAATCTGGCTGTGAGGACTCAGAGAAAGCAGAGCGGCCACAGGCCAGGGGCATGCTACCTCTACAGCTGCAGAATCAGCGCTCTTCAGAACCCCGCACTCTCTAACTTCCTCTTTTCTCCTCCAGAGGCTGTGGTTTGTTTACCTTAGGAACGAGTTACCCCTTTAAGTCTTCAGGCTGCTCAAGGGTCTAAGGAAAAAGTAGATTTTTATTTTTTATATGTTGCTGGAGGTGCTGTAAATTGGTCCCATTTTCCCTGGGTTATGTCACAAAAACTATGATACTCTTCATATCCTTTGATCAGATAATCCCACTTTGGGGACCATATCCCGAGGAAATAAAAAAGCAATTTGTACACAGATGTTTATAGTAGCACTATTCATAATAGCTCAACCTTGGAAGCAACCCAAATACCCAATACTAAGGGAATGGGTAAGCCAGCTAGGGAACAGCAGCACAAGGAGTTGTATGTAGCCATTCAAATAGCTAGATATGACAAAGATGAAGTAGTGGAATATACCAAGATGCCAAACATTGTAAAAATGTCAATATTCTCTGGAACATTTATAGACTTCATGCCCTACTAATCCCAATTACACTAGATATTTTTTTTTGGAATTCAGAAAAATAATGATTCGAAGTTGCACATGAAAAGTAAATAAGTGTACAATTATATCAAATAGCTTTCTAAAGAAGAGCAAGTTTGATTAGATATTAAAACATTTTGTTGCCCTATCCAAGTTTGGCTCAATGGATAGAGCATCAGCTTGCAGACTGAAGGGTCTCGAGTTCAATTCTGGTTAAGGGCATGTGCCCCAGTTGTGAGCTCAATCCTCACTAGGGGGCATGCAGAAGGCAACCAATCAATGACTCTCTCTCATCATTGATGTTTAGGTCTCTCTCTCCCTTCTCCTTTCCTCTCTCTGAAATTAATTAAAATATATATATATTTTAAAAAACAATTTTGTGCCCAAACCGGTTTGGCTCAGTGGATAGAGCATCAACCTGCGGACTGAAAGGTCCTGGGTTCGATTCTGGTCAAGGGCATGTACCTTGCTTGTGGGCACATGTCCAGTGTGGGGCATGCAGGAGACAGCTGATCGATGCTTCTCTCTCTCTCTCATCGATGTTTCTAACTCTCTATCCCTCTCCCTTCCTCTCTGTAAAAAATCAATAAATATATTAAAAAAAAAACCACATTTTGTTACAGGGCAACAAAATGAAAGCAGTGTGGTGTAGGCACCAAAATAGATATTTAAATCAGTGGGATGGAAATAGACCCAGTCACCTAAGAATTTAATATAGATATTAGAAAACAGGGGGAAGGAAACAACTCGAATGGTGCTGAGAAAAGCTTTGTCACTTAAAAAATATTGTTTTATATTATATAAAGTTGAATGTAAGATGGATTAAGTAATTAAAATGATGAAGAGAATCTGTAGATGCAGGGAAATATAGGTTCAATGCAATATTAATTTTTTAAAATTCAAAGAAAATTATATGTTCTTACTGACTAGACTCCAAAAAAGTATAGGTCTTAACCTTGATAAGGATCAAGGGGTGAAACATTATGATTGATGTAAAGAGTTGGAGTTTCAAATTGATGGAAATTTTTGTTGTTGAGGAGGTAGGAGTTGAATGAAATGGGGAAAGTGGAGGGATGTAAGTGCTTCCACCTTTCCACCAAGGCAGACAAGAAGTCAGTGCTGCTTGTGGGAGGGCTGGGACTGCATCAGCTCCAGGTCAGTTGGGGGACCCGGCAGTAGAGAGCCAGGACAGCTGCCTGGGAATACTCACTACCTTCTAATTTGACTCTTGAACCTGGCCCTGAACCTGGGCTTTCCTGCTCCCAAACCAAACTCAGACACTACCAGCTCCCTGGAGGCCAGACTGCCTGGATTCCAATTTCAGTTCACCACTTAACAACTGGGTGGCCTTGGACCAGTAAGTAACTTAACCTCTCCCAATCTCAGCCTCCCCATCTATAAAATGGAGATCATGCCCTAGTGGGTTTGGTTCAGTGGATAGAGCATCATCCAGTGGACCAAAGGACCCTGGGTTTGATTCCAGTCAAGGACATGTACCTGTACCTCAGTTGTAGGCTCCTTCCCGGCCTGGGCCCTGGTCGAGGCTGGTACAGGAGGTAACCAAACCATGTGTTTCTCTCACATTGATATTTTTGTCTTTCTCTCTCTCTTCCACTCTCCCTAAAAACAAATGGAAAATATCCTTGAATGAGGATTAAAAATCCTATATAATAAAAGCCTAATATGCTAAGTGTCCAACCGTTTGACCACTCACTATAACATGCACTGACCATGAGGGGGCAGACTCACTGACCAGTAGGTTAGCTTGCTGCTGGGGTCCAGCCATTTGGGACTGGGCTAGTAACATTGGAGCCCTCCCGAGATCCCTCCCTAGCCCCATTCATGCACTGGTGGGGTCCCTCAACCTGGCCTGTGCCCTATCATAATCTGGGACCCTTTGGGGGATGTCAAAGAGCCAGTCTCACCCTATCCCCACAGGCCAGGTTGAGGGACCTCACAGGTGCACATGTACCAGGCCTCTCTAGTAATAATAATAAAATATACTAAAATAAAATGGACATCATAATACCACCTATTCATAGAATTGTTGTGAGGATTAAGGCAGTTAGTTCACGTAAACCCACTGAACAGTGTGTGACCCAGAGTAATTTCCCAGTAAAAGTTGGTAATGATTTGGGTTGGGGTTGAATGAAAACAGTGTTTGATTTCCATGACACCTAAGTCTTTAGGTCTCTAGTTGGTTTTGAAACCGAGCCCAACTGGCTTTCTCCATCAGCTCAGCTGACAAGAAAAGAGAGACTTGGTCAAGAGCGGGTCTTTGGTGCAGACCAAGAACCCAGTGCTGACATGCAGGGCTCAGCTGCCTCAGCTGCCTCCTCCCTCATGGGAAATCAGCTTTCCCCTCCCCCACAGGGAAAAAGACCAAGCCAAGTATCCATCAAGGATTTGGGAAAAACAAGCTCTGTGCCTGGGGCATAAAGAGAAGAGAGGCCAGGTTCTGGGCACTTGACAGCAGGCCTTGTCTCGCTGGGCAGAGGACTGGCCCCAGGCACACACTGTCCTGCTTGGAGCTTACCTTCAGCTTCCTCCGGCAATCCCTCCCTCCAATTTACTTCCTCCACTTCACTCCCTCCAATCAGACTGCAGCTCCAGCGGCGAGGCTCCAGACTTACAGGAAAATGGGGATGTTTTTCTTGAGTGGCATTTCTCTAGTCTTCTTGCTAAGTCGGGCACAGAGAGGGCAACGGGAGTAGGAGGTGTAGGGAGGGGTCTGTTTCCTGTCATCTTTCCTACATGTCCCTCACACATAAAGCCGGGAGTGTCCTTACCTTTCGGTGAAAGCATTTGTGCTTATTGCTGTATTTTATTGTTATTATCAGTCTCATTGTAATTAGCCAAGGTCAGACTTCCAAGAACCTACTTAATGGCCCCTGAGTGGCCTCCGGGAGGAGCAAAGGGAGTGAGCACTGGGTGTATACAGGATGGAGAGACATGCAGGGCACGGCTCTTTGAAAGCCAGATTACAAAGTGCTTTCTTCTCCTGAGGATGGGACCAAGTAAGTGCCACAATAAGTACAGACAAAGTGAGTGTCAGCCCTGGGAGAGGGGGCCCAGCGGGGCTGCAGAGAGAAGAGAAGGGGGAGACCTGGAAAGAGGGGAGAAGCCTTTCTAACTCCACAGTGAAGCCAACCCCATATATGTGTTCAAAGAGTTTTAAACCCTCACAGAGTTGGGAAGGTTGATAACCAAGAAACCTTTCATGTGTTCACCCATTTTTTATATATTTACTAGAGGCCCGGTGCATGAAAATTCATGTACTGGAGGGGGGTTCCCTCAGCCTGGCCTGTCCCCTCTCTGTCTGAGAGCTTTAGGGGCAGGAGGTGACCTGGTGATCAGGGGAAGGTGACACCCCATCACACCTCTGCTGCTGCCACTGCTGGTAGTGCAAGCCTCCGCCGGCCCTGGTTACCTGAGCCTTGGGCAGCACTGGGCAGCACTGGGCAGCTGGACAGCCGCCATCCGAGGCTTGCCTGCACCTTGGGCCAGCCCTGGGCAGCTGCGGGGCTGAGGGGACTGGTGGACTCTGGAGGCAGGCGCACAGAGTGGCCAGGCCCGCCCAGGCAGGCCTGGCCTTGCTGCATGCCTGCCACCCCTGCAGGGCTGAGGGGACTGGGTGCCACCATCTTGTGGCCCTAGGCACCATCATCTTTGAGGGAGGGGCAGCAATTAGCATATTCCCTCTTTATTAGTTAGGATCTATGCAGCTAAGTTTGTGGAGCTTTGCTCTGAGCCAGGGACTGCCTGCTGCATGCTGAGCTGGGCAGGCTCCTGGAAAGGAGTTCAGGAGGGGCCCTCGGTGGAGGTGGGGGGAGGACAGGCAAGCCCAGCAACACGCCTTTCTACCAAAGCCTGAACCAAACTCTTCAATCTTCCTGGAATTCCTGGTGACTTTGTACTTTGCCTGTGTTTGTTATTTTTGCTAACTCCTGTTTGCCTGTAGTTCCCGGCGATTAGAAAAACAAGCAAACCAAGCCTTAAACATGAGAAGGGGGGTATACGCTTGTTTCAGAGACCAGAAGAAGAGAGACCTGGAGAGGTGCCGAGAGAACGAGAGACAGAGAGACAGGCACAAAGAGAGAAGTACAGGGCGGGAGAGCCAGAAATCAGAGTTCTTTTCCCTGTCCCCATCCTCCCCCGGGACCCTCACCCTCTCCACAATGTCCCCAACCTCCTTCATTATTCCCCACTCCTTTCTTCTCCTCCCCTCCTCTCCACTCCTCCTCCTCCTCTTCCTCCTCCTCCTCCTCCTCCTCCTCCTCCTCCTCCGCCTCCTCCTCCCTTTACATGTCCCCTCGCATCATACAGGTTCTCGAATCCCCTTCCCCTTGGAGCCTGGCCTTGAGCCTGGGGTGCCGGAGAACTTGGGCTGCGCTGAACATCCCCCTCCCCAGTGAGCATTCATTCAGCCCTGGCCTCCAAAGGTCAAAGGTGGCAGCTTTATTTACTCACAGCCGAGCTCTCCCT